>WNWU01013410.1:1042321-1111732 GCA_012654045.1 Ptyas mucosa | reverse complement strand
GCCTTTGCATCAAAAGCCAACCTACCTTCTACTGCAGCCGATGCTGTTGCAGCAATTATTGTATATTTGTAAATAATAAAATAACTTTTAAACCTGAAGCTGTATGGCCTAAATAACTTCCTTATAGACTGAATGAGCACGACCATCAGTATATATCTGACAAACAACGTGCAAACTCAGACTTTCCCAGGGTGCCTGACCTTGGAGGCAACAGATTGGCAGCATGACACCTCCCCCCAGGGCTCGGATTGACCCTACTCAGCCACAGGGCATGCTTGACAGCACAGGGTGAATTCACCCACACATCTTCAGAAGACACAGACAACTAAAGAGCCAGGAGATGGTAAAATGATAATCCCTTGGGAAAGAACACAGGCTAAGGAAAAGGTGCAGGAGATGAGTTTACCCTAGGAAACCAATTGGGATCCAGGGTCCAGTTGTGAGACCAGCTGCCCTGTCTGTCCAGCAAGGAGTGACCAAAGGATCATATAATGACCAAAGAGCCATACAATGCAAGGAAGTGAACAATACACTGGATACCTTTTACAGGAAGAGAAGTGATCACAGTGGGGTTCCTTTTGACCTGAGGGGGACAGTCTATATGCAAACTGAGTTGAACTCCAAACGGATTTCTGGGTCTTCTGAACTAATGCAGCTGAGCTATAATGGAAGCAGAAAAACAACATGAAAACCTAGCACAACTGAAAATGGCTGATATCACCACAAGAACAGCTGATCTGTTTTCTCTCAGAATACTGCAACAAGCTCATTTAAAGAAAAAATCCTGCAGCCTTGGGATACCAGAAAGCTTTCAGTTCACCTTGGAATAAGTAAGAAATAAGTTATTGTTTTTCTTAAACTAACTGGAATAGAGTTTAGATAATTAAGGTAAACAAAATTGGCTAGAATAGGGAACTTTTAATTGTTGTTTATGATTTTTTTAGGTGAGAAAAAAACAAAATTAAATAGTGAACTACAAGTGTTGTGTCCAACTTTCAGATGAAATTTGTCCCTGTCAGATATTGCCTACGTATGATGCCCCAGGGACCAGAAGGGGTTAAGTCTTCTAAGTCTACAGACATCCCATGTGACTGTATAAACCAATGAACTCCCTTATTGGAGTCTTACCCACCAATCAATTGGATATCTTCCCTAATTCTTCCCATCCATCTCAGCAAGACAACAGTGAACTTCTCTCCCTCTCAACATCTGAGTCATACAGTTAGGGTAACAAATGCAACAGGACACCCTGTTCATTATTGTATATTTGTAAATAATAAAATAACTTTTGGAACCTGAAGCTGTATGGCCTAAATAACTTCCTCATAGACTGAATGAGCACGACTCAAGACTTTTTTCCTTGTAATTTGGTCAAGAAGCAAAATTAACCTTATTAAGAGTAGTTGAAGAAAACTTTGTTCAGAGTGCTGATGAAACTTATAAAGCATTTTATATCAAGCATTGAAAGAATTTTGAAACATGCATAACTTAATACTAAAAATGAAAACTATCTTAAAATTATATTTTTCTTTTTGTAAATAAATTTGCCATTGGCATTTGTATTTTCTCCTTAAATATTGGTCAGTAACAAGCCAATTGGAAACAATAGGGCAATCATTGCAAGACTATAATTTGAAACCATCAAAGTTATTAGAAGATTTGGTATCCATTATTGTAGTCTCATGCCACTACAATTCCAATAATTTGCCTTTGTTTTATTTAAGAATATGTAAGTAATAGAATAATACATTTGTTTTTGTTTCCCATCTCTATCTGTTGAAGGCCTTCCTTGAATTTCACATGAACCTTCCCACCTGTATATCATGACCATATCTTCCTTCCAGCTGAAAAGTGGGGAGGAAAATTTCTTCTGTTTATGCTGGATTGTCATAGATTGTGTGCAAAAAGAAGCACGGAGGTGGGGCTTTTTCTTTGTGACATTGTCTACATTAAGGCACCATGTTTTGTGTTGTGGGGACATTTGTGTGTGCATATTTGTGCATACATGTAAAGTTCTAAAATTAGGTCTGTCCTTTTAAAACTGAATGTTTTTGTGTGATTAATGCAGGCTCTGGCCATGCCTACATCCACCATTCATTCTGCTATGTGCAATTTTTATTTGTATTTTAGGTATTTGTGTATATTGAGTGCATATGAGAAAAAAATTAAGGGGTTTATATTGTCTGTTTATTCTTTGTTGTTTGAAGTGTATATAACTTTCTCCTATTTGCCTTACCTTGGCTTAGACTCAAACCCTCCCTCCTTCAATTCCTAAAATTTGCTATCCATTGATTGAAGATCAAAAGGAAGAAGAGGACAAGAAGAATGGTGGAATATAATATAAAGTCCTTTTTACTTGCTTTTTCAGGATTTTTTTCCAGTACTTTTATATGCATCACTCCTGAATTTGCACCAAGATTTCACTGAATGTCTCTACATGTGCAGAGTGGAAACCATGTAAGATTGAAAGTATTCTGTCCTTGCATTTTGGAACTGGAAAAAAATGATTTCAAGTGAATTACAACTTATTTCCAGTGACTATAATTCTTTTCAAGTCACATTTTTAAAAAATCCACTTCTCTACCATCCGCTCCTCCAATGTATCTGTTCCTTGTTAACCAGATAGCATACAGCAAGGGAAACTAGTTAATGAAGCTACAATTTTGCCTATTGAACGTCTTGAGAGAGGAGTCTATTGCATTACAAATTGAAGAGAAAAGATTGCAGATGTTGCTTAATGCAGAACTTGTCCCTTTTTGGATGTGCACTGGGTAAAGCTGATTTTGAATTATGGGAATTAGGAAGGATAATTGAAATGGGAATAAATAGGCTTAATGTTGAAGAAATCTATGCATTAACAGTTATTGATATATTGTTTTTAAAGCATATATTTCTTTTATCTGACAAGTTTGTAATCAGAGAATCACCATCCATTGAACTCTTGTCTAACCTTTATCATTAAACTTTTCTGTTAACTTTTGTATTTACATTTTTAACTACCTCAGTTTGCAGATATTCCCTAATCATCTGGAATTAGTTCTCTACAATACTATATTTTAAAAACCTGTTGAAGCCTACCAGAGATCCAAATACTCTCTAATTTTGCAAACTTCACAAAGCTTCACCAATCAAATTACAGTCTTATTTTTCTAAATTCATTTATCTGGACTATATTATACACCTGAGCACAATAAAACTTTTCACTGCTCAGGTGGATGCCGTTCTCCACTTGCTTCTGCCTTCTATTAAGTGACAGGTGAGAGCTTTACTTGGGATGCTAGATTTTTGTCTTGGACACTAGGATTTGGCAAGCTAACTAAACATTTCTGACTACTAAAGAATAACCTCCTCTGTATGGCTGGACCCTGTCACTCATTGTGCAATAGGTGTCTAAGAGCTTTTTGATGCTACTCTCCTTCCTGCTCAAATATTAAAAGACTTGGTTGTGAATTTTCCATTAACTGGTTGTTTTTTTTGCTTGTTCCTTATGAGCAAATTTTGTTCCTCTCCTCTAATATCAAGTCTTTCTATGTCACTGTTTAGCCATTTATGAAGCAGGGCTTTCAGAGACTCTAAATGTCATTTTGAAGCAGTATATAGTCTAATATTGCAACTCTATTTCCTGAGGCTGCCAAGGGAAATTGCCAACACAGTTGTTTGTGGATCCTAAACTTGATAGAGAAACCTGCAGGGTCCCTTCCAACTCTGTTATTCTATTCTATTCTATTCTATTCTATTCTATTCTATTCTATTCTATTCTATTCTATTCTATTCTATTCTAAATTCCCCTCCCTCCCTCCCTCGTCCTTCCTTCCCTTTTCTTTTTTTCCTTCCCTCTTCATTCTCCTTTCTTTTTTCTTCCTCCCCCTCTTTCCTCCTTTTTCCTTCCTTACTCTCTTCCCCTCTTTCCTCCTTTTTCCTTCCTTACTCTCTTGCCCTCTTTCCTTCTTTTTCTTTGTCTTCCTGTCCCTTTTTGGATGCTCAAATGAGAAAGGGGAAACATTTTTCGAAGCCTCCTCAGCTTGTGCCACTTTTGCTAGTAGTTTCTGGCCACTTATAAGGCTCAGTTTATCCCATGTCGGCTAGCACAAATCCTTGCCTTTCTTCTTGTCGTCTCCCCTGCTCAAGCAGCATCTGGCTCCATGGAATAGGGACATTCCTGCCCCGGCGGGGCGAACTCCGGTGGGCTGGATGCAAGTGTGAAGGGCCTGCTCCCTCAGTGCCTCCTCACTCAGTTGAAGGCTTCATTCAGCCTTCAAACAGTAAGGCTGGCACATGTAAGCAAGCAGTGCACCAGAGCTATGGACGGCATTGGTTCCTGAGGCCGGCCAATTCTGATTCCACTGCTGGCCTTACTATTTGAAAGCTGAACAAAGCGAAGAACAAAGCGCTGTGGTGGGGGGATGGAGGATGAAGCAAGGCAGAGGATGCGGAGCTGCCCCACCTGCCCTACCCTGGCTTACTTGAGAGCCCTTCAGCCAGGCCATCCAGGCAAAACCCTCACCACCATCCCCGCAGGGCAGCCACATCCCTTCACTAATCTGTTTTCCAGCTCCGTTCTCCATCACCGCATTAAGTGCAACTAAAGTAGACGGTGGGGCTATGGTAAAAAAAATAGTTCAGACCTTCCAACTTCTCATGAAAAAAAAAAAAAGATCTTGCAAGTGTCAGGGCGATGATTGATCCCATCCTGGCTCTGGGACAATCACACCTCAGATTAGAGATTGGACCGTTTGCTCTCCTTGCAAGCATACTCTGAGAAAACAAACCCAAAGAAGTATTTTCTAAGAAAACTCATTTTATTGTAAAAGTAAAATAAAAATAACTCTTGCTAACTAATTAGTTACATTTTGGCAAGCGTTCCTGCCGGATCTCTCGGCAAGAGAACAAAGAAGTTAAGATGAAGGCAAGAAAGGAATGTGGAGGATGCGCAGTTAGATACTGATAAGAACTTCTGAGCATCTATGGCAAGTCTATTAGTCCAGAAATGAGAGCTCAGCTGGTAAATACAAGAATGTAGTGACAGCAAGGTTAGAAGGTATGAACTATTTTTTTAATTGTAGTACTTTAATTGCCCTGCACTGGGTGACAAAGAACTGGACTTGTGCATGCACATGCATACCGGGATGGTGTGGGCCAGGCCGAAGTGATGTGGGCTGGACCCTTACAGTTTTCAGGATGGTCATGCAGGCCAGATCTGACCCGTGGGCCTTGAGTTTGACATCCCTGACATACAGGGAAATTTCCTAGGCATCAATAGGATTTAGCCTTTTTGAGTTATGGGAGACAAACTCAAGGAATTCTAGACACCATTTTAGGTGTGAAAGGCCTAAAACTTAATTAAATATATCTTCACACAGACAAATAAGTTAAAAGCCTTAGGACACACCGCCCACTTGTAGGGCGTGTCAAATTTTTCAACTTTCAATTTCCAAACATTAGAGGTGCTCAAAAGTTGTGGCATGCCTTGGGTATTGTAAAGATATTTTGGTTACTTTAATATAGTGGTTCCCAACGTGGGGCCCATGCCCCACAGGGGGGGGATTTGGTTTTTAATGAGGGCAATTTGAAAATGAGCTATTAACTGAATTTTTAAAAACCCTCTAATTGTTCTTATATATTTGTGATGAAACAGCTGTGTTTCATTTACCTATTGTTGTCTTTGTTAAAGTGCATTTTCCTCCTCGCTGTTCGGACATTCCTAGCCTGGGACCTTCTCCTTTCCGATTGGATTGGCTGAGTGTCAATCTTCTCCCTCTGCCTTTGCTAAGCCCGCCTCCTCCACCGGTCCTTCAGTCTTTTCACTCAGCCGTTGGCTTGAGGCTTGAGTGTCTGTTTGTGCGATTTTTTCACGTTATATTCGGGTTTCTTTGCTGTGGATTTTCAATTGCCAAGGACTGCGCGACGTGGGAGATCGATCAGGCTTTTGTTCAGGGCGGCATTCCGGGGCTCCGGCCGTCGCCAGCGACTCGCGGCTTAGAAGCCGCCCGAAGTCGTCTTTCGCCACCATTTTCTGCCGCGGACAGGCTTTGCTGGGCTTGGCAAGCCGTTCCGCTATCCTCGCAGTCCTCGGCGGCACTTAATTTCCCCTTTGAAGTCACTGCCGGCTGGTATACTTTGTTGGCGGCTACTTTTGTTGTGCGGGCTTGTGGTCCCTTGCCGGGTTGCCCAGCCCTTTTACAAATCGGCCGTTGGTGCTTTGCTTCGTCTGGCCATGTCTGAGGAGTATTTTGGCGCCAAATCGCCATTTTGCCAAATTGCGAGCCGCCGCAATTCCTGCTGCAAGAGGATTTTGGCTGCACCCTGAACTTTGGTTTTCAGGGGTGCTAGCCTTCTTGGGGGTTCTGGACGCAGTCCTTTGACCCACCTGGACTTCCTGTTGGATTCGCCTATCTTCGGCTGTCATCTTCTGACAGGGAAGTAACATTTCCATTTTGTACTATAGTTACCTGGTTTTCCTTGCATTGACTGGGGCTGTTTCCAATGATTTATATATTTTTAAAAAAAGGATTTCATTATAATTGTACATAGTTGATATTACTTCTTTGTTATTATCTTTGCTTCCAAAAAAAAATTAATAAAATAAATACTATTAGGCAACTTGAGGAGTGGCCTTTAACCGTAATGGCGGAGGAGGAATTGTCATCAGACTTGGAGCAGGCGCCCTCTCCCCCTCCTGTTATTGCCTCCAAACCTTCCAAGGGGAAGAAGTCTAAGGCACCTAAGGCACCCGTGGCTCCTCTTGTTCAGGACAAGGATGCTTTGCGGAGACATAAGGCTCTGGAAAAGCAGTTTTCCAAGGCCCAGAAACATGCCCATATGGCTACTGATCAGTCTCCTCCCCAGGAGGACACAGAGATTATAGAAGACCCGTCCCATGACGGGAGGTTACAGGGAGGGCCCCATTTCTCCGGCACCTCGACCTGTTTGGATCAGCTGTTACCAGCTACTTTATCGGCCAGGTCCCGTTCAGCTAGTGTGGTCAGCCTCTCTTCCCACCAAGCCAGACCAGCCCCCGAGGCTACATTCACACCTACTGCGGCTGGCCTCCGCGGGGAAGAGAGAGTTCCTGCTGGGCCATTCTTGGACTTTAATGCCATCATGTCGCAGGCCATGGTCCGCATTTTCCAGGCTGGACTACAACAGACTGCTGGCTTGTTGCCCCCTGAATATGCTGTCTCTGCACCTGGTGCTCTTTCATCAGACCATTTGCATGTGCCTGCCTCTTCTTATGGTCTCCTAAACGAGCCTACATGTGAGGATGACGTCTTAGACGATTTTCCTTTGTCGGAGGATGAGGAGTCTGTTCCTGAGGCGCCGGCATTTCCTGGACTCTTTAAACCATCGTTATTCAAATCGCTCCTCCATAAGGCGAAAGTGGCCACCAATATGGACTCGTCCTTGTCGCAATCTTCATCGCAATCTCAAGCTGATTCCAGCAGCAGTTTGTTCCGTGTACCCAAAGCTGACCATGATTTTGTTCCTTGCCTGGACCTGTTTTCCCAAGTGATTCGGAAACCATGGGAGCATCCAACGTCGCTTTCAGGTCCCAATGGCTTTGATCGTAAACTATATTGCTCAGCTCCCGAGCTTGAGACTCTCCTTCAATTGCCCACAGTTGATGAACCGGTTGCCAGTCTTACGTCTTCATCCATCCTTGTCGGCAAAGCGGGTGATGGCCTTAAGATTGAGGATAAGCAGGCTGAAATGGCATTCAGAAAAACTCATCAGGCAACCGCCTGGGCCATCAGAGCAGCATCTGCAGCCTCCTTTTTTAACCGGGCATCGTTAGTTTGGCTGCGTCAGTTACGAGACCGGGTTCCTCCGGAGGATGCACGTCTCCAACATGATTTGGCAAAATTAGTGGCTGCTTCGGAATACGCAGCTGACGCTTCCTTGAATGCCACTAAGTTTGCCTCGAGGGCCTTGGCGTCGACAGTAGCCTCCAGATGCATGTTATGGCTGCGGAATTGGCGGGCCGATGCCAAATCCAAATGGCGTCTAACAGCTGCTCCTTACACCGGATCTTCCCTGTTCGGTCCCTCACTGGACTCCGTCCTGGTCAAGAACTGTGATAAGAAGAAGGTCCTGCCCACTCTTTTCCACCGCCAGGACCCACGTTATTCTCCCTTTCCCCGTCAGTCCTTTCGTCCCGACCACTCCTCCAGGGGTTATTCGTTCCCTCGCTCGGGCCAATTTTCTTATCAGCAGCCATCTGACTGTTCGTCCTTTCACGACAGAGGCCGTCGCCAACCATCTTTCCACTGACCTTTCTGCGGATCCGCCCCCCGTTACTCCAGAAGGGGCAAATGACTGTCCGTTTCTCATTCCAATTGGGGGCAAACTCCAGGCGTTTGCCCATGCTTGGGAATCTACGACTTCCGACGCCTGGATTATTCAGACTGTATTCGAGGGTCTCGCCCTCGACTTCATCTCTACTCCCCGGGATTTTCTTCTAACTTGCCCATGGCCCGCGCAGCTCTCCAAACGGGCGTTGTTACATCAGGAAATTCAACACCTCCTACAGATAAGAGCTATAGAGCGAGTGCCGTTGAGTCAGATAAGAACTGGATTCTATTCCAATCTGTTTCTCGTCCCAAAGAGTTCCGGAGGTTGCCGGGGTATTCTAAATTTGCGACGCCTAAACCATCACCTTCGCTACCGTCGCTTGCACTCGCTCAGGTCCTTACTGGGCTGCATCTGCCCAAAGGACCTGATGCAATCAGTAGACTTGAAGGAGGCGTATTTGCACGTCCCCATCCTCCCGGACCACAGGAAGTTCCTACGGTTTGCCTTCGGGGACAGCCATTTCCAATATCGGGTGATGCCCTTCGGCCTTTCCTCTGCGCCTTGCGCCTTTACGAAGATCCTGGCGGCCTTGTCGGCCTCTCTGTGGGAGCTTCCGATCCGCTTAGCCTGTTATCTTGACAACATCCTGATATTGTCAACATCCATGGAGCAAGCGTGTCACGACCGACAGAGGGTAATTCAGGCGTTGCAGTCTCACGGGTTCACCCTCAATTACGAGAAGAGCCATCTCCAGCCCACATGTCGTCTTTTACATCTAGGGGCACTCATAGATTCGGAACAGTGCATCGTATTCCTGTCTCCCGACAGGCAAGCAGACATTTGCCTACGTGTTTCCCAGGTGCTGTCTCAGCGATGAGTCCCCTTAATTCTTCTGTCTCAACTCTTAGGCAAGCTGATTTCGTGCATCAACCTGGTCCCTTGGGCGCGCCTGCATCTCCGGCGACTACAGTGGTTTCTCCTCCCTTACCAAAGGCAGGGCCGAGCGGAGTCCCACTCCAAAGTTATGGTGCCTGTTCCAGTACGGTTGTCCCTCCGTTGGTGGCTGTCGCCAGCAATTCAAAAGGGCTCTCACTTCTTGGAACCAGACTGCCTTGTTCTTACAACGGACGCGAGTCTCCACGGCTGGGGGGCCCACCTCCACTCCCAGCTCGCCCAAGGTGTTTGGACTGCATCCGAGAAGCTCCACAATATCAACTGGTTGGAGCTGAGAGCTGTCAGGCTGGCGCTCCTGCACTTCTCTCAGAGTGTATTCCATCAACACGTCCTAATCCTGACGGACAATGTGGCCACCAAGGCCCATCTCAACAAGCAGGGAGGGACCCGCTCCTGAGCACTGATGCAGGAAGCAGAGAGGCTTCTGTTGTGGGCAGAGCGACATCTCTCATCTCTGACCGCCGAGCACATCTCGGGCGAGGCCAATTGGGAGGCCGATTGGCTCAGTCGCGGTGTTCTCGATCAAGGCGAATGGCAACTGGACCCTCGTCTCTTGCAGCAGCTGTCTGCCCGGTTTGGCAGCCCCCTAGTGGACCTGTTTGCAACGGAGAGCAATGCCCAACTACCCGCTTCTTCTCCCGCTTCCCTTCCTTGAAGGCAGTGGGCTGCGACGCACTTCGGTTGCCGTGGCCCAGGGGACTCCTTTACGCCTTTCCTCCCCTGTCAATTCTACCGAAGGTAATCAGGAAGATCCTCAAGGAAGAAGCGGACATTCTGCTCGTGGCTCCATACTGGCCTCGCCAGGAATGGTTCGCAGATCTCAGGATTCTGGCTACCGAACCTCCCTGGCGGATCCCATCGGACCAAGTCGCACTGTTCCAAGGGGAGGTGCGCAATCCAGAACCAGAAGGCCTCAGATTAGCCGTGTGGCACTTGAACGCATCAAGCTAGTTAAGGACCATTTGACTGCGGATGTCATCTCCATCATCCAAGCTGCCAGGCGCCCGTCGACAGTTCGAATTTATAATGCCTCATGGACAGCCTTCGCCAGGTGGTGTGGCTCGGACCACCTTGACCCTACGACGGCGTCAGTACCGGACATCCTTCGCTTTCTGCATGCCGGATTTACCAGGGGTCTCGGCTGCTACTCTGCAACGACAGATGTCTGCCCTGGCCACTGTACTGCCGGGCTCTTCCGGTCAACCGTTGTCTCAGGACCCCAGGATCCGGGCCTTCTTACGAGGGGTGTCAAACTTGCAGCCACCACCAATCCATCGATACCCATCGTGGGATCTCACATTAGTGCTTCAAGTGTTAACATCTCCACCTTTTGAGCCGCTGGCTTCGGTCGGACTGCGCTACATGTCTCTGAAGGTCGCCTTCCTACTGGCTGTGACTTCCGCTCGCCGAGTTTCGGAAATCGCTGCATTCTCCATTCGTAGTGACCTTTGCATTTTCTACCAAGACCGCATTGTACTGTGTTTGGATCAGGCGTTCATTCCTAAAATCAATACCCCCTTCCACAGGGCTCAAGATATTGTCCTCCCCAATTTCTGCCCTGACCCACGCAATCCATCCGAGAGACGATGGCACACACTGGATGTGAGGAGGGTGCTACGGCACTACATCAAACGGACAGCATCATTTCGCAAAACCGAAGCCCTCCTTGTGTCATTCCTTCCATCATCCTTGGGTCAGAAGATGTCCTCTGCCACGGTGGGGAGGTGGCTTAAGGGTTGCATCTCGAAAGCCTATGAGCTGCAGGGTAGACCAACCCCAGGGAGGGTTTTCCCTCACTCTACCCGTAGCGCCGCCACTTCAGCTGCCTGGGCTACTCAGGCCTTGGTGGCTGACATCTGTCGGGCGGCCACATGGTCGTCCCTCTCCTCATTCATGCGTCATTACCGCCTCGACGCCTATGCATCGGCAGATGCTGCCTTTGGCAGACGTGTGTTACAATCAGTAATTTCCCCCCAGAGCCAGGACTAGTCGGCGACCCGCCCGATTCTGTAGCTTGGGTATGTCCCAGGCTAGGAATGTCTGAACAACGAGGATAAAAGGGACGTTCAGGTAAGTAACGTCCGTTTCCTAGGGCCTGGTCTGAAAAGGATATCCCAGCTGGGGGGAGGAAAAAGCAACTGCCTGACAATCAGATGTGTTCCCACTAAGGATTATGGGACTGGCAGAATATCAGTCTTTCCTGTGGGCTTTCCTGCTGGGTGGTTGCAGGGAGAGCTGCTCTGTGGGGAGACAGAGTGGATGGCTGCTGGGGGAAGTGAGGATTCAGAACCAGGACCTAAATTTAAATAAGAAATTGTTAGATTTACAATTATTTTTAGTCTGCGTTTTCCCAGGCCGTGTTTTATAATACTTTTCCTCTCAGAGCAATCTGGGACTGGGGCATGCATGCGTAGACATTGCCAGGCCTGTGTGATTCACCTCCACCTACTGAACTACCAAAGCATTTCCCCACTAAGTTCAAACTGAGTGGGCGAGTAGGGGGATCATAGATTACAACCCCCCTTTCATTCTTGACAATCTTATTATTCATAAATTAAGCTAAGAATGTTTTTTAAATTTCCGTCTTTCTGCACCATCTCAGAAATGCAAAATGATGAGTCACTTAAAACTTTATTCAATATGAAAGGAGCGATGGCATGGCTTTGTGATGAGACAGAAACTAAATACCCAAATTCAATCTATTTTGCAAGAAAACTGCTTTCTTGCAGCTTTCTTCATATCTTCATATTTAGCTGAATGTGGCTTTAGTGCTGTAAATGATTTGCTACTGAAGAAAAGAAATCAACTGGATATAACTGAAGGAGGAGACTTGAGAATGAAGCTGACTAAATTGGAGCCTAATATAAAATCTCTCTGCAGCAGGCATCAAGCACAAGTATCTCACTAATTTAAGTAGATTAAAGCTGCAATCCTACATCATTTTCCTGGGAGTAAGCCCCAATGAAGACAATGGTACTTACTTCTGAGTAGACATGCATAAGATTGTGTTGTAAATATGACCTTGAGGTGAGCTCAGATTGTATTTTGAAGTTGTTAGGTACCTTTATTTTAATATGTATAGTAATTAATATAATCAAAGTATTACAGAAAAAGCTTTCATTAAAATTATTTTATATTTATGCATTTCAGTTCTCTATTATATGTTTTGAAACTTTATTTGCTGTTTTTTCATATCCCTTCATACTATACTATTCCTCAGTACTTCTACTGTCTTTCGTTCTTTTATTTTTCTCTTTAATGGATGCCATGTTCTTTGGAACCTTGTTTAAACTAAGTTAATGACCTGACATTAGTCTTCCTCTGCATGAGTTGGAGTTCACTTTTTGAATAGTGAGAATTATATGTTGCGGGGGGAGGCATCAGGGTTTTAGAGATGCTTAGGTGGGGCATGGCCAAAGAAAGGTTGGGAACCACTGCCTTAATATATTTTAGATGTGCTTGGTAAGTAACTACAAAATATAACTTTTTAACATTGTTTGTTTTATTTCTAGGGTGTCAAATTTTTCAACTTTTAATTTCCAAACATTAGGGGTGCTCAAAAGTTGTCACATCCCTTGGGGATTGTAAATATATTTTGGTTACTGTAACATAATTTAGATATGCTGACTACATATCATAAATTTTCAGACTAGCAATTCCCTAGCAAACAATTCAGACCAGCAATTCCCCAGTTGCATCAAAGAACAGCATTATTGTGAGCCAGGTGCAAGATATTTTTATCATTTCATTCCAGGGAAAGGCTCAAAAACAGGAAAACCAGCTCAAGTGACTGCAGATAATCTGGTGTATTTCATGAAGAAGAAAGACATTGACAAAAGCTTGAAGGCCATTGGAAGAGATTCTACAAATGTTAATGCTGGCTATGAAAGTGGTGCCATGCATTGGGTATAGGTCAAGCTTGACTGGAAGTTGATTTGATTGGTGTGTACACTCCACACGAATGAGTTACCCCTATGTACACTTAATCACAAAATTGGATGGGAAGATTTTTCTAACAACAAATGGGCAGGTAAAATTGACAACTTGCTAGACACTGCAGCAGAACTTGACACTGATCCTTCATTCACCAGAGTTTCAATTGGTGGCCCTTTCATTTCATTGAGTTACAATATTGTAAAGGATCTCTCTACTGATCAAGCATATGGATATAGGATCACACAGGCAATAAGGACAGGATCTGGTTCTTCTGAAAATTGGCCTGTAAGCCATTCACTTTGGTTGACAACTGCAAATAGGCTTTGTTGAATATGGGTTTCAAAACACTCCAAAATTTAAGAATAATATTGGAATACATCATTGGTATGTACTACCCTTGTTGATTCAACTTCAAAGTTGAAGGGCCGAGCTGAGGACTTTGTACAGTATCTGCATGATAAAATCACTCAGATTCAGGAAGACTTGGCCGCTGACTGGATTAGTTCAGACGAGATGACTGAGGCAGGTCTTGAGAGTGTTATCTGGGAGGAGTTTGATCCTGTGGCTCCTGAGGACGTGGACAGGCTCTTGGGACGGCTGAATGCGACCACATGTTTATTGGACCTGTGTCCCTCCTGGTTGGTGCTGGCTTCCTGGGAGGTTACATGAGGCTGGCACAAGGGGATTATTAACGCTTCTCTGAGTGAGGGTGTCCTACCGGCTGCCTTAAAAGAGGCAGTGGTCAGGCCCCTCCTCAAGAAGCCCTCTCTGGATCCAGCTGTTTTGGCTAACTATCGTCCAATCTCCAACCTTCATTTTATTGCGAAGGTTGTTGAGAGTGTGGTGGCGTGGCAGCTTCCCCAGTACCTGGATGAAGCTGTCTATTTAGATCCGCTCCAGTCAGGTTTCAGGCCTGGATACAGCATGGAAATGGCATTGGTCGCGTTGGTGGACAATCTCTGGAGGGCTTGGGATAGGGTTATTCCTCTATCCTGGTCCTGTTAGACCTCTCAGCGGCTTTTGATACCGTCGACCATGGTATCATGTTGCACCGATTGGAGGGATTAGGCGTGGGGGGCACCATTTTGCAGTGGTTCTCTTCCTATCTCTCCGACCAGTCGCAACCTGTGTCGACGGGGGGCAGCTGTTGACCCCAAGGCGCCTTGTTTGTGGGGTGCCACAAGGGTCGGTCCTCTTGCCCCTCCTGTTCAACATTTATGTGAAGCCGCTGGGTGAGATCATCCATGGTTTTGGGGTGGAGTTCCAACAGTATGTTGATGACACCCATCTGTACATCTCCACCCCAGACCATCCCAACGATGCCTTGGAAGTGATGTCCCAGTGCCTGGAGGCCGTGCGGGTCTGGATGGGGAGAAACAGGCTTCGACTCAACCCATCCAAGACCGAGTGGCTGTGGCTGCCGGCATCCCAGTATAGCCAGCTGATGCCATCGCTGGTTATTGGGGGTGAATCACTGGCCCCCATGGAAAGGGCTTACAACTTGGGTGTCCTCCTGGACTCACAGCTGTCTTTAGAAGAGCATACGACAGCCGTGGCCAGGGGGGCTTTCTATCAGGTTCGCCTGATACGCCAGTTGCGCCCCTTTCTAGATCGGGACTCCCTACGCACAGTCACTCAAGCACTCGTCACTTCTCGTCTGGACTACTGTAATGTTCTCTACGTGGGACTCCCCTTGGGGTGCTTCCAGAGGCTCCAACTGGTGCAGAATGCAGCCGCATGGGGGATTATAGGAGTGACGGGCACTCCCATGTGACACCTCTCCTGCGCGAGCTGCATTGGCTTCCAGTGGACTTTCGGGTGCGCTTCAAGGTGTTGGTAACCACCTTTAAAGCGCTCCATGGCTTAGGGCCGGGGTACTTATGGGACCGCCTTCTGCCACCAATTGCCTCCCACCGGCCAGTTCGCTCCCACAGAGAGGGCCTCCTCAGAGTGCCGTCCAACAGACAATGTCAGCTGGCGACCCCCAGGGGGAGAGCCTTCTCTGTGGTGGCACCCAACCTCTGGAACGATCTACCCCCAGAGATACGAGTGATCCCAGACCTCCGGACTTTCCGTTGGTCTCTTAAAACTTACTTCTTTCAGTTAGCCGGGCTGGCCTGACTCTACGTGGGTTTTAACGTTTGATACTGATTTTAATTGAAATGTTTTAAATTATGGGCCAAATTTTATAAATTATTTTAAAATTATTTTAACTTTTGTATACAATTGTTTTTAGTTGGCTGTTCACCGCCCTGAGTCTGGAAGGAGAAGGGTGGTATAAAAATTCAAACAAAATAAATAAATAAATAAGTAAGTAAGTAAAACATCCTGGATTGAAGGTCCACATTATATGTTGTTCCAACTGCAGCAAGTCAGACTACAAAAGAAGGCTGTTTTGCCAACCATTCAGTGCTCAGCATGGCACACTTTCAGTGAAATGATAATCCAGACACTCTTGTGTTTAGATGACCTTCAAGAGAGGAGAGTTGATGTACAAAAGATCATTGACTTGAGTGGTCCCAACAATAGCACAATTTTTCTGCATGTGCAAAAAAAAAAATGCCTTTAATCAACACCAGAGCATCCACTCTGCTGGAACTGATTGACTGGTCTGAAGGTGAGCCACCTTTGATATGCAAACAGATAAAGAAGTTCATTGATGAACCAATGCAAGTACCACAGTGACCCTGTCATGCCCAATCAATAGAGGATGTGGGAGACAGGTCACAGAGGCAGCAAGCAGAGTGTATACACATGAGAAACATTAGGATTATATCAGAGGCCAAGAAGCAAATTGGCAGCTGATATCAAAGAACAAATCAAAACAAGATTTAATAAAAGTTGTTTAAACATTTTTGTAACTTAGATAATTGCTTTATGATGTTATTTTATGATTGCATGGAGTATTTTTTTTTCTTAGATAAGATTCATGCAGAAAAAAACTTTAATTTTTGTAGAACAAAGTGTAATTTTGAGAAGATAAAGTTAACGGTATTTGTGAGGTATGTTATCAGACATGGATTTACTATACCAAGCTAAACATTGTGCAATCGCAAAAAATAACAGCAGATTTGAATTCTTGATGTAAAAATGCATATTTTTAGAACTCCTCACTGAGAAAATTGCAAAAATTAATTTTTACACCATTAAATGGCATGTCCTTCCAGTGCCTATGAACATTTAGAAACAGCCAGAGAAAGCCAGAAAAGACACTATGATAAAGATTTAAAGACAAAGTGATTTAATGTGGGAGACCATGCAGTGTTGTTATTCGATTCCTGCTATCATGTCATCCCCAATACTTCTTTTCTCTAGACTAGCCATACCCAAATCCTGCAACTGTTCTTCATAGGTTTTAGTTTCCAACTACCCAGATGGCTCTATTCATAAGCAAATCAAATACTGCAGGTAAAAATCCATTCAAAACAGAATATTTCAAAACTGCTTGCAGCAAAGTTTGACAGCTAACAAAGGCAGAGTAATAGGATTAGAAGCAGCTCCTCACCCAACATCCAACAAAGGATGAAAATCATTAGTCACAATAGGAATTTTTCACACCCTTTCAGAACACAAGCCCCTTCATTGTACCATCTCAGAACAGTCCAAACTTCAAAGTCACAGAAACTATTGAATTGATAAACAATAAGCCCGAGGTTGACCATACTACCTCAGACAAACACCTAGGATTTGCATTTCCTCTTTTGCCTATAGAGCCAGCTATGACCCCTACATAACCCTTACATAACCCCATAGGAATCTGACAACAGCCAATAGAATACATGTTCCTGCACAGGAACAATCAGCTGCCCAGGATAACATGTGGTTCTTCTTCATCAATAAACCTCTCTTTCCAAGCAGCCTCCATGTTTCCAGTGTCTTTGTCCCATCTTGGAACTGAACCAGATTGATATTTCTTCCAATACAGTATATGGCAAAATTAAAGTATTAATGATCTGCAAAGCTTCCTGTGCTCAAGAATTCAATTTTTTGGGGAAAAACACTGCATACTTGAAAAGCACTTTGTGATCAGTGATGGGAGAAGCCTTACTAACCAACTCTTATTAATGTTAGCAGAAAGAACTTGTCAATGAGCAAAGTTTAAAATCCATCCAAACATTAGAGGAACCCCTGCTCGGGCAGAAAATTTCACACTAAAAGCTTACTGAAGTTATTTGGGTATGATTCTGATTCTGGACAGGAAGCTCTTGAACTAGAAATATTAAGTTTTTACTTAGATTTTCATATTGTATTGCATTTTGTTTCATATTCTTGTCTGTACATTTTATCTCTATGATATACCAAGACATATCCCATTCTTTGCTGTAGCTTTAGTATTTCTCTGAAAACATTACATCAGTCTTATACCTAATTGTGATATAGCATTGCAAATTATATTTTGTTTAAAACATCACTATAAGCCTGACCTAATTATTCTATACTTCTTTTGCCCCTTATTGAAGCCCTCTCAAATATTATTTATTATTTATAAAATGTACTGTATATGCTCTCTCTTTAAATAAAAGAGGTATATTCTATTAGCTGTACTTGAAGGATATATATAGTAGGAGAAAATGCTGTATAGATCATCAAGTATAAGAGAAGAAAAATACTTATTTGGAGGGCATAGAAAAGGCTTCATTCAGAGAATAAACACAGAAAAGAAATTTATAAACATACCACTTCATGCCATAACAAATATTTTATTGACATTCTTTTACAGTGATATGATTGAATAGAAAGCACAGCCTGAGTATTGTGACATTTTCCTGTCTTAGAACCAAAACCAACTCATTAAGGAGACTTTTCCTGCCACTGACTTTTATGAAGTCTTTACTGAAACCATAATAATTTTGATTTCTGGTTTTAGATCAAATAGAAGCTGCAGGAGATTTAGCCAATATTTCAATTTGTTACAATGATATATTATGGGGAAAAGGAGTGATATAACTTTTCAGACCTTGGAAAAGCTACTCCAGATTTGTGGCACATTACAGTAAATTTTGAAATACTAAATCCTACAAAAAGAGTAACAGTAAAAACACTGGTTTTGTAATATAAAGAAGCGTATGTTAGATTTAAACAAACTAGAACTTTGCTGGGAATTCCTTCCTGAGGCCGTATCATGATTGAAGTTAATGACAGTACTCCATGGACTACAGTAGAATTTAGTTTAGAACAGACATTTTCCTTAAATTCAGCACTGTATCTAGTGAAGTGGGAATACTTTCTAAAAACAAGACTTTATCTGAATTAGAAAAAAACCTCAATGATTTTAATAGAATTTAAAGCCAAATTATTGTACTTAGGACAATAATTTGTGTGTAAAGATGTGCAATTTAATATGTTTCTTAGAAACATTGACTTTAATATTTTTAGGAATAAATAATTAGTTTCACTTTAAAGTGATGCTATTTGGCAAGTGTGTGAGTGTGTGTGTGAGAGAGAGAGAGACAGAAAGAGGTGAAATCTCCAGAAAAAACTTTAATCCCCATGTGTGATAACGCCTTGTCACTTGACTCCAGTAAGCTGTCCAGTTTGCTACCAGAGACCTTGCAGAAATTGTAATTGTGTGGTTCAATATTTGCTGAATCCACCTTTGTGGCTCAAAATATCATTTCAAAGGTGACCAAGAAACATTTATCTCAGTAATATGAAATCATGGTGAAAATGTATAGAGTTTGCGTATGAATTTTGTATAGCAAATAAAATTACAGCAGACTGAAACCGATTTTCAGTGTTGTTAAAATCACGTAGAAATTCTTATGTTTTGAAATTTGAAAAGGCTTTGATCAAAGTAATATATTGAGTGATATCCTAACAACTTATGTATTTTTTCTAGTGTGTCACTAATTTCCATGTAATTCGAAGTCAAGTGAAATTGACCACTCATTTTCTGAGTATAGGACAGAGCAGAAAAAATCAGATTGGATTTAGTTTCAGATTGGACAAAAATTAGTGTTCTAAAATTACTCTATTATCTTCTACTCAAAAGCACTGTCTCAAGACAATACTCTTCTTTTATTTCTCATATTTTAAAAATGCAGTTAGTTTTTTCTCAAGTCTATTTCTAAGGCATTAGCTTCAATGCTTTATCCTCTTATGTAACATTGAGGGACCTGTACAGTAGCTAACAAGACAATTTAATATGAAATCATACAACTCCAAAATAATTATAAATAATACTCCAATGGTATAAGATTTTTGCTCAGATGGCATGAAGAATAAATAATATCAGATATTTTCCATCTTCTTTAGTAAGATTCAGAAGGCCAAATGACCAATTTTTATTCCAGTTCCTAAAACATGACCGACATCTAAAACAAAGTCTTTAATGGATATTTATGACTCTGTATCTCTTCAAATGCCTTCTAGCATGTACAAATCTTTTATCATACTACAGAAAATAGTTTTAATTTTTAATAAAATATAGCTCTAAAAGATATTAATGTTTTTAACTATACAGTGTTGTAAAGCATGTAAATTGCTTTTTAGTACGCAAATGTATAATATTTGGCCCATCTGGAACTAACAGGTTAGTTAAACATGTCTTGGCTAGCTTGTGTCTGCTTTTTTTTTTCAGATGCCAGCCTATTTTTAATATCATAAATATGCATGCAGTGACATTGCATTTAATTTTGCATGCTAAAAATCATGCTTTAGATGTAGTAATTTCAGAAGGATTTCATCCACAGAAAAGTGCAAATAACATAAATTGCATGTAGTCCAATTTTTTTGGGGGGGGGGAGTGAGTGGAATTCCATCGGAAGACTTACTGTGTGGCTTACAGTAATAGTGGATTTCCTGCTTGTTCAAAGAATTGCAGATAAATTCCTTAAATCAAACAGAGTCAGTGCCAATATATTTCATAGTATGCTTGGAAGTCTAGTATAATTTTTGTGTAACCATTACAGCACACATGATGTGTGATTGAAAAAATATCTTAATAAATGAAAGTGGTATCAACATTTGTTTCCAATTGATGATAAATTTAACAATATAATACTTCTAAGATCCTAGATTGATTTCTTTAGTTTAAAGAAATATTTTAAGCTAAAATTAACTTTGGGGAATTCACTGAACTTGCTCATATAAAGTATTTCTTTAAAATTACATTGCATGACATCATTCTTAATAATATAAAGCACAATACTGAATACTAAACAGATTTTTAAAAGACATGTTTTTTTCCAGAGGAAAGTTCCTTATTAAAAAAAGAGTTTAGTTAAAGTTATTTTAGCCTTATTAAGTTAAAGGTTAGTTAATTAGCTTTATTAAAACAGGTTTAAGTTATTTAGTCTTATTTGCCTTGTGTAAAGGATTTTACACAAATCACCTCTTCATGCTTCATATTTGTTTGAAATAGTATCATCAGGTGTCATGTGGCATTGCAAATGACTTTTTTGTGTTACGTTTTTTCCTTTTTTGAAAGATGTACAGAAAATATCTCAAATTCAGATTTGCTGAAGACAGTGTCATAACCCAATTAAGGCATGATTCTGCCACAATATATTTCTGTGTCCCTGGTTTTAAAGACAACACATGTGGAACATGTGGATTATGCTAATCTACCTTTAAATTTTCCCCTTATTTGGATCAGGGGCCAACTTATTTTTTATCTGCAAGTTTGTATTCTAAATAAAATATTTTTCCACACATGGTAATTATGGAGGAAATACCATAACTATATTCATTGGTATTCCTTTGGGTTCTTCTTTAGTTCCTTGATTTCAGGAAAGAAGAAACTTTGTTCACAAGCTCTATCTTTTTTTTTAATTATCCTTTCCTTCTATAAGTTATTTTCAAGAATTAGAACTTTAGATAATTTACATTCATATAGTCTTTTATTGTTTTTATATTATTATTGTTATTGTTGTTATTATTACTACTATTAAATTTGTTGCAGCTGCCCATTTCCATAACCACTGGTGGTTTTCTTCCTGTGATAATTTAATTACATACACAATCATTTGTGACTTACTGAATTTTTAAAGATATGCACTATAGAAATATGAACTATTTTACTAAAACAAAACCGTACATACTTAGAAATAAAGCTCACTGAGTTCAATAAATTTCATCACCATTGTATGCTTCAGCTTTATTCTCATATTATGTGTAGAAAATTTGTGTAGCAGCAGTGAATAAAAAGAAAAGTGTTAATTTAAATCTTATTTTTCTCCCATTGACTTTGGGAATAGAAAATGAATCTTTTAACTATCTGTTGTTTCACCTGAGTACAGAGGAGTTTAGACTCTTCAATACACTCAAACAACTACTATATTGAGTTTTATCAGGGAATTCAGTTGTTTAGGTAACAGACCTAAACATCATTCTCTTATTCATATTATTTCCACTCCATCACCCTCTGCAGCTTCTTATACAATGTAATTAGGCTAAATCATTTTAATAGAATTAATTGTGATATTTGATATCAAAGAGAAATGGGACAAAGTCACTCATTATAGTTTCAATAATGGTTCCCAATACATAGGGCAGGATTGTCTATATTACTTTTCTGTTAGGAAACGGACCGTCAAAAAACCAAGAATTGATAAGCAGAATGAGAGAAGGCAAAGAAAAGTATTTATCCTGTTATTTTTTTGTTATGTACAATAATTAAAATGGTGCTGCCTGTTATATTACATAATAAGACATCCTTCTTGAGTCCAAATATGTGTTTATTTCAATAAGCATTAGCTCTGAATTATACCTCAATAGATATGTATTTTAATTTAATTTAATTTAACAGTTATTAATAATCATTACATATTCTGATTGCACTGCAGGTTAGTTTTGTTGCTTTGAATAACTTATCTGCACCACATCGTCTGGCCCAATTCCAACTGATCTAGCTCATATGAATTATGAGTTCACATTAAAAAATTCAATTTTGCTCATGAGTGTTTTTCACCTTTGTATGATATGTACAAAAATCAAGGATAAATGAATAAGATTGTTGACCAATTTCAAAGGTGAAGACATAATACAATTAAGATGGAAAGGATGAACATATAGCTTGGAATGCTTGATGAATATTCTTTTTTAATTAACATAGAAGTAAACATTAACATTTGGTCAAGTGTAGAATAACTTGCATTCGTATTTTCATTATTACTAATGGAGGTATGTGTAGATACATGGAGACCTTGTTTTCATATTGCATACAGGGTAATTGCCCATTGGAATTAAAGATAAAAGCATGAAAGTTAGTTCTTAAAGGAAAGCTGTTCTTCATGCACAGCTTTTATTTCTCCTGTCTTTTCCATCAGAAACAAAATACTGAAAATCAAATTCATATGGCAGAAGGAGGGAATGATGTCACTGACAAGGAAACAATTGAATCCCTTTTTTCATTCAAGTCCAAAGGTACTAGTTTCTTCAACAGCTGTCAACAGCTTTTCACACAGCATTGAATATGATGGGTAGGGTGGAAGATCCAGGCGATTGAAACAAGTATGGGCCCTGCAAAATGAAAATAATATGCAAAGCTTTAAAAATAGCATCTTTGTCAGTAATAGTCCAATGTATCTCACTAGTCTTATTGATACTTTTAAACCTGAAAATGCAAGTGAAATCACATCTTTGGGAAGGATGTTGTTTGTTATTACTGTGTAAATTAACAATGGATTTGAAAGATGATTTCTTTAATCAGAATCCTATGCACAATTTTTCTCTCCAGATTTTCACTTACTCACAAATTCCCATTTGAACTGTAAACATAACTCTCCCACAACCAGCAGGAAAGACCGGAAAGGAAAAATGTTAACAAAGGACAAGAATTAGGCACTTTCCTTTTAAACTCTAATGATAATGCTTACTAGAAGACTGACAGGCCTGTATTTACAGCTATAACTCTAGACTCAGCTATCTCCTAATTCAAATATTCAGAAAGTATGGTTACTCTCTACTTCTCCAAATGGCAAGATGCATCAAATTGGACTCTTGGTGATTTCTGCCATGTTGTGTAATTCTTTATGAGCCATCTAAACAGTGGTGCTATTCAGCCGGTTCTATCCGGTTCGGATAAATCGGTAGCAATGGCTGTGGGAGGCTCCTCCCACCCACCCAGATGTCATCATGTCCCATGTTTTATGCTATGCGCATGCGCAGAAGGTCCTGCACATGCATGTAGGTGGCGCATGCACTTCCATTTGCGAAGGTAAGTGAATACCACCCCTGCATCTAAACCAGTTAATAATTTTTAGTGTAATACAAAAGACTTGGGTGTTTTCCTTTGATTGTTCATTTTTTATTTATTTAGTTGATCTATTCATTGCTTTTTCACTATAATTGATAGTGAATTAATTGCAGATATTGCATGTTTAAATATGGTTTTAAAGACTTTAGGCGACTTCAGGGGCACTGTAACAGCCATACCTTTGAGTACAAGCCATTACTACTATTTGTTCAACATCATAACTATAGCTGCTGAATGAATTGCTGTTAAGCGAAAACTATTCTAGTACAAATGATGAATAAAGAAGTATTCACATTTAATTAATGGTGCAATATATTGCATAAATGGTAGCACAAATTTGGCAATCTGGGAGGATGTTTTTAAACGAAGTTTTTAAACGAAATTATACTCTCTGCCTGGAAATTTCTTTAAGATCAGACAAATGAAAGTGTGTCTAGAGACTTTATATAGGGAGCAGCATAGTAGTGTTTTGCTTAAAGTTTTTGTTGAGGCATTATCACATGGAAATAACTGTAGAGTCATAGGAATACTCCCAAAAGGAGTTCTGACGGTAATTATCCAGCCTGACTAAAGTGAAATCCTTACAAAATTTCAAAATTGTGATTAATGACAAATAAGAGGCCAAAGCAAACCCTTTCAAAGTGAGATTGCTTACATTTGTTGGAGATCTATATCTGAAATTCAATGTATGAGGACACTTCTAGCATTGTCAAAACATATTGAGCACATATTTTCCATAGAGAAACCCAGTAGATGAATTTTAACTATGGCTTTTAAAAACCATGATTATTTAAAACAACCTCTAAGGTTGCCAAGAAGGCGCCACCGACGGCAGCCTTGGTGAAATGCTCTCTGATAGTTTTGCTGTTTTTTATCATTCCCTGTGATTCACTATGAATTTCATACTCAAGAGACCAACTGCTAAGCATCAAGCAATTTTTCTTCGATGGGCACTTTCTGTGACTTCACCACCCCTGTCTTTACAAATGCAGAAGAGTTTCTAACACAGGAAGAAGCAACTTCCTCTAAACAATGGATAAACAAAAATAAATGGGGGAGATACCGGAGGCGAAGAAGTGATAAGCGAGCAGGAATTTTGAATAGACTAAGGAAAAGTGGAATAAAAACCCCTCTCCCTTCACTCTTTCTGATTAATTTATGCTCACTTGCTAATAAGATGGATGAAATACTTCTTTTAAATAGATGCAATTCTGATTTTTACAACCCAGTAGCTCTCTGCTTCACTAAAACCTGGCTAAATGAGTCAATTGATGATAGCAGCCTGCATTTCCAAGGATTTCAGATACAAAGAGCAGACAGAATTGCAAAAACATCTGGTAAAAAGAAGGGAGGAGGCTTATGTTTATATATTAATAGCCGCTGGTCCCAAAATATAACTATACTAAAGAAATTCTGTGATGTGGACTTAGAGACATTAATTATCAATTACATACCATTTTATTCTCCATGAGAGTTCTTCCCAATTCTCCTAATTGCTGTGTATGTTTCTCCACAAACTTGTGTAAACAATGCATTATGAACTCTAGCTGATCAGATTATGTGGACTGAAGTTAAATACACAGATTCACTTCCGATAGTTTTAGAAGGTTTCAACAAATCTAACTTAAGGAATGAGCTACCAAAATATTTTTAGCATGTTAATTATCTCACTAGAGGCAAGAATACTCTAGATCAGTGATGGCTAACCTTTTTGCTCTTGTGTGCCAAAAGTGGGGATCATGAGGGGGGGGAGGGTGTCGTGCATGCATGTGCCCATACCCATAATTCAATGCACCCCACCCCCTGCACATGCGTGCGTGACCCCCCCGTGCGCTACCCCCACTTTTGGCACACAATGGCACGGTGGGCCTGGTAGGTCCGATTCCTGGCCTCCTCAGGCTCCAGAGTCTTTGTTGGAGCCTAGGGAGGGTGAAAACGGCCTTCCGTCCTCCACCCAGGAGGCCCTCTGGAGGCTGGAAACAGCCCATTTCCCAACTTCAGGTGGGCCCGGAAGGCCCAAAAATTAGCTGGCCAGCGCGGATATCCGCGCTGGAGCTGAGTAGGGCAACGCTTACGTGCCCACAGATATGGCTCCGCGTGCCACCTGTGGCATCCGTGTCATAGGTTTGCCATCATGGCTCTAGACCCATGATGGCAAATCTATAGCAGGTGTGCCAGAAGCGGCACATAGAGCCCACTCTGTGGGCACGTGTGCCGTCGCCAATTGTTCTTTTGGGTTCCATCATGCACATGTGCACTGGACAGCTGGTCTGGCATGCATGTGCACCGGCCACCTGGTCTCTTCTGGGTTCCGGTGTGCGCGCACATGTGTGCGCTACAGTTTCAGCACTGAGTGCTGAAAAGGTTAACTATCACTGCTCTAGACCATTGCTACACAACATTAAAAGATGCTTATCGGTCTTTACCATGAGCAGCTGTGGGACACTCTGATCATTGCATGATTCACCTTATACCTGTTTACAGACAAAGACTTAAAACCATGAAACCAACAATTAAATCAGTGAGGACTTGGACTGAGGAGGCAAAGCTAAAGCTACAGGCTTGCCTTGGCTGCACAGATTGGAATGTTTTCAAAGATACCTCTGCAGGCTTGGATGAACTCATAGATACTGTAACATCATATGTCAGTTTTTGTGAAGACCTATGTGTGCTGACCAGAAACCTATGAATATACAGTAACAATAAGCCTTGGTTCCCAGCTAAACTTAAGCAGCTACCTTATACCAAAGAGGAAGCCTTTCGTACAATGTTGTACAATCAGGCCAGAAATGTATT
Organism: Ptyas mucosa; assembly: GCA_012654045.1. NCBI lineage: Eukaryota > Metazoa > Chordata > Lepidosauria > Squamata > Colubridae > Ptyas > Ptyas mucosa. Next base: position 1,085,559 of record WNWU01013410.1, on the reverse strand, counting down.
AACAAGGGAGATCAGAGCAGCAAGGAGAAGCTACTCTGAAAAGCTAAGGAATCGGTTCTCAACAAATGAACCAGCAAACATGGAAAACTCTTAAAAATATCACTGGTTACAGCAAAACTCCTTCCCATGCTGAAGGAAATCAACAACTGGCAGATGACCTGAATGTGTTTTACTGTAGGTTTGAGAGGGAAACTACTGCCACCCATCTTCACAATCCCTAGAGATGTGCTATGTTCCTTCTTGCTTCAAACACTTTACTATCATCCCTGTGCCAAAGAAATCCTCCATCAAGGAACTAAATGACTTCAGACCAGTTGCTCTAATATCTGTAGTTATGAAAATCTTTGAAAGGCTAGTGCTGGCCTACCTGAATTCCATCATGGATCCGCTATTAGACCCCTTGCAATTTGCCTACCTAGCAAATAGATCAACAGATGATGCTGTTAATATGACTCCTACAACATCTTGAATCTCCAAAGACCTATGCAAGGGTCTTCTTTGTAGACTTCTGCTCAGCATTCAATACCATCATTCCAGATATTCTTCTAATTAAACTAAATCAGCTAGCTGTATCTGACCACTTGTAAATGGATCATAAGCTTTCTAACAGACAGGAAGTAGCAGATGAAGCAGAATTACATCAGATACCTGTGCAATTAGCACAGGAGCCCCCTGGGGCTGTTTGCTTTCTCCACTTCTCTTCTCTCTGTATACCAATGACTGCATCTCAAATGATCCATCTGTTAAACTACTGAAGTTTGCAGATGATACAACAGCCCTCAAAAAGAGTGCTGTGAAAATATTTACAGACTCGCTCACATCCTGGACATAAATTGTTTCAACTTCTACCCTCAAAATGACGCTTTAGGGCACTGCACACCAGGACAACTAGACACAAGGACAGTTTTCCCCCGAATGCCATCACTCTGCTAAACAACTAATTCCCACAACACTGTAAAATTATTTAATAAAACTGTATTACTATTATTCTTCTCATCCTTCCTATTACCTATCTACTTCCACTTATGACTATAACCTTGTTGCTTGTATCTCTACGATTTATATTGTTTTGTTTCCTAGTATGATTTGATTGCTTATTAGTAACCTGTGACTATCACTTGTATCTTATAATTCTTGATGAATGTCTTTTTTTCCCTTTTATGTACACTGAGAGCACATGCACCAAAGACCAATTCCTTGTGTGTCCAATCACACTTGGCCAATAAAGAATTCTATTCTATACTAAAAGTACAAATGGTGCCAAATCTATAGGAAATAGGATTACATTTAGCCAAAAACAATAAGAAGAAACCATATAACCTAGCACAGGGGTCTCCAAATTATGGTCTGTGGCTACATCTGGCCAGTGACGGGAGCAAAATAAAACATATTCAATTAATTTTTATTTGCTCTTTTATAAAATTGATTTTCCCTCTGCCCCTTAAATGTTTGCAAAGTGTCCAGTTTGGCCCTCAGAAGTTGGAAACTCCTGTTCTAGCATACAATGAAACTATACCTGTCTCTACATTAAGATAGCATTTCTGATATTTTTTGAAACCATCTGAATGCCTTTAGAAACCTATTTTGAGTAGTTTCAAGAATATTAAGCCTTTCAAAAGAGCAAGCTGAGAGACTGTTTAGCTTTGTAAAGTTTACTGTGGTAAACTTTACAAGTTGCAGGAATATACAGATAGTCCTTGTGTTACAATGGCAATTGGGATCAGAATTTCTGTTCGGGCATGATTACTCCTCTCTAAATTCAGTCTGTCTTTCAGGAGTAATATTTTTATTTTGTACCTAATCTACTAATTTTAAATATAAAAAGATGGCATACAGTTTGCTTACTTGGTTTAATAACTACTAAGCCTATAATTAATAGAATCAAGTCTGTTTCTTTTATTTTTTATGATAATATCATAATAGCCTTTTTCTAATTATTATTATTAATTAAGTTTATATGTCGCTCATCTCATAGTCTGAAGCAACCCTGAGTAGCTTACAACATAATAAAACATATCAATATAAAAACAATTATGAATATTAAAATATATTAGTATTATAGTATTAGCATTATAAATTAAAAGTACAGTCAAAAATTGCCTTGTATTGTTAATATGTAGGAATAGGGTAATAAGAACTGGAGCTAACCAATCTTTGTTTTACTTTTTTAAATTGGGGGAATTAAATCACCTTCAGAAGCTTTATCTGGTTTTAATTGGGCTATAGATATGTTAGTTATAGACATAAATGACAATCCCGGAGTCAATACAAGAGGGAATCACATCTGAGATTATAGCAGATTCCTTTTAAAAAATCTTACAGAAGTGATTCTCCAATTTATCTGCTGATGTTTGCAAAATAGGGGCAAAATATAGGTACGGTCCATCTATTTTATGAAGGACTGATTGATTAAGTGCCAAAATCAAGTGGCGTTCTTAAGTTTTGCCTCCAAAATTAAATTCTTCCAATTCTGTTTTGCAGCCTGCATTTTCTTTAGGTCTTTAGGTCAAAAGGTCTTTATAATTTCCTTAAAAAATGAATTTATCGCATTTAAGAGAGATTTTTTTTTCCCCTTGATGCAATCATTATTTATATCAAGGTTTAAACTTTTTATGTGCATAAATAGCATTGGCTAATAAATATCTTGTCCAAGGGATAACTGACTGATACAGTGACACTACCTAGTCAACGAAGTCTGCTAGGCAGATTTGCTTGTGTATCTGAAGCAGGGATTCTAAAGTCAAGAGCCTAGATAAAAATTTAGCCAAATCTTGAGACCATTAGTTCCATACCTGTTTCTTTGTTGTAATGTCAATAAGGCAATGGGCTACTTCTAATGATTCAAAATTCGTTTTAGAATAAAAAAAATTAGAGGAAAGTGATCACTATCATCTTGAATTTCAATACAGAAATAAAATACAAAATGAATAAAGATCCAGATAATCATGCTATATTGGGCCCATTAGAGCACCAGAATATAAGCTCCCCTTTTAAACCACCCTTTTCATTAAGTCTATCTAGATCTAAACTGTCCAAATGCTGAGCTAAATGAAATCCTGCAATGTTATATTTAGACTGACTGGCTGATAAACAACCATGTCAGTTTTAGGGATCATTGGCTGTTTAAAATAAATTTTCAAAGGACGTTAAACTGACCAATACTTACATTAAAGTCATCAGCAATAATAATTATAGTGTCTGGGTATTGATATATGTAACCCTAGTTGAGCATTGATTATTTCTAACACCTTGGGTTTCCAGAAATGCAAGTATAGTTTTATATGATTATAAAACATGAGGTTTTAAATTTGAATGACAAGAACTACAAGTATCTTTTAGAAACAATTTCAATACTTTAATCTGTCTTTTATAGGACTAGGATTACCTTTAGGCAAATTGAGATGGTATGACTTTAGAGAATAAAAGAGCAGCAATTAATTTATTTTAATTTGTTTACTATTAATTTATTAATTTGTTTAATATTTTTTAACCAGTATAATGGTAGCATTTGAATTCCCTGCTGTAGGGAACTACTTTCTCTGTTGTTTTTCTAGTTATTCTGGATTGTATATCATGGTATTTTACTTTTGACTCTGTGTGACCTTAACAATCCATGCAAATGACAGAAGAAAGAATGGCAAAAAAAGAAACCACATAGGAAAGGAAAACTTGCTTTAGTTGACTAAGATTTCTCAACATTTAATTAGTTGTTATCCTTTATGAACCCAAAATGAATTTCTCTCCTGCATCATTTTTGATCTGATGTCCTTTATCACTTTTAGCTTGTCTTTTCTATAACATAAAATAATTAGGGTGTCTTTTTAAAGCAGTCTTTAATATGATAAATTGGAATACTCAGAGATGCTGTCGAATAATCTTGTCATTAATAAAAATATGAATCATGTGAACATAAAAATAAATTTATACCCAACTATGAATGATGGAATATCATTTTAAGATGAAACATACCTGGGTAGTGATGTTATTTTACCCCATTTCTCTATACAGAAACGCCGTAGTCCATTGCTCCCTCGAAGGGCTGCAAAGCCTTCATAAGGGACACTAGATGTTCCAGTAACAAACTGCAGCAACCGTAATCTTTGCTCATTGTTGAACCTTTCTACTGCAGCCCAGAACCATCGTATTACTATATGGCCATCATGGTAACCTAAAAGAGAAGATGGGTAAAAGACAAATGCATTAGAACCAGGTAAAAAGACACAACTGGATGAGAAGATGAACTAAACATTACATTTTGCATTATCTAGTCATAGCTGCCCAAGATATGTGTGTTTTTTCCACATTAGTTTTAATTCCAGTAATTTCTGGAATATCTGAATTAAGCATATCCAATATGTATAAAAAATGGTATAGCTATTAGACATATAAACCAACCTATAATCTATAAAATAAGTAATTTGATAAATAAAACTACTTTATAGACATGGGGCAGAATTCCCAGCATTAACAGGACTTAATGAAATGAAAAAATGGCAAGGAAGAATAATTGCAATGTTTACCACCCCGATATTCTGTGTTATTGCGCCAATCATTAAGGTCGATTTCAGCTGTGCCAGCGATTACCAATTCTAGTTCTCTAGCATCAAAAACTGAAACAAGTCTTGAGTCCACAACCTGAAAAATAAAGCACACATGCTAGCAATAAATGCAGAAATATCAAAAGTCTCAATATTTTACACAAGCTAGGTATATTTGCAAATTCCTGAAAGCTAGTTTCCAATTATTAGATACTTGAATGAAACACCCCCCCCCCCCCCCCCAATGTGTGTTAATTGTTTGCTTGCATAGTTTTGATCTGCAGGTTTTATTAAGCCCATGTCTGCCATAAATGATAACACTGATCAGTTACTGCTCAATAAAATATATTAGGTTTTTTGATACAAAAATGCCTGATTATTTTAAATATTACATCGTAGAATAAAACTATTTTAAATATTATATCAGTAGAAAAAAATAGCGGAACAGAACCAATTTGATATGGTGGTGAAGATGCTAGGCTAAATCAGGAAAATGTGAGTTCTAATCCTGTCCTTGGGCCAGCCCATCTCTCAGCCCTAGGAAGGAGGCAATGACAAAACAGTTTCATTTTTTCCCCCCAACAAAACTGCAGACTTGTCATAACGATGTCACTGAAGTGTTGGAGCCACTGTCATAGATAACAATGTTTAAGAGATGAAAAATTTCATTAAACTTTTTTTAAAAAACAGGAGAAAAAGCAGAAAAATTGCACAACTATAATTTATGGCTTTGATTTAAGCTGCCAATTTTCTATTGCTTAGAAAATGGGACTTAGAAATTGTGCAAAAACTTCCAAACTGGTAATCAATAATCTCATTTAAGGCAGCGGTTCCCAGCTCCTGGGCTGTGACCTGTTTGAAACTGAGTCACAGGAGAGATGGACAAGCGCATGTGCATGAAGCTCCATTCGCATCAACAGAGGGTGCTTACGTTCATGTGTGGACCTTCATGCATGTGCCCTTCACTCATGCAAGTGGAGCTTCACACATGCACATGCACATGCACATGCACCTGCCATTCATACATACCCCGTGCCAAGGCGCTAAGCTGGAAAGATTGGGTACCGCTGATTTAACGGACTTGGGCCCAGGGGCAAGGGAAAATATTACAGCAGTGGGCAGTATCAGAATTTCTGTGAAGGTTTGTAGAGGGAAATCTAAATGTTATATAGGCACAAACCTTTACATTTATTTTCATTTTAAAAATGGAATTTGCACTTCTATTTTTCATAGGTTTGTTACCAAAAACTGGTAAGCTACTGAAAAATAGAAGTGCAAATTCCATTTTTAAAATGAAAATAAATGTAAAGGTATATAAGCATGGTATGTCTAAATAATGATAGATCTTCCACTTATACTGATGCTTCCTATTAAGATCTGAAACCAATACTAGAGCAGTTAATTCTTTGTCCTTTTTTGTACTGCATTTGCTGTAATTGAAATGCCCTTATGTTTATGACTCTTCAACTCTTATTTGATAAAATATGATACATACTTCGTAGAAGCCACGAACTAGTGCCTCGGTTTGCTGAACAACCCCTCTTTCTACTCGCCACTTAACCATTCTTTCAATATACTCCTTCTTGTTCTTTTCAGTTACTTGTGTATTTGCACCTCCAGATTTCAACTCTCTTTCTGTTACCTAAGAAACAAATCAAATAAGCAAAACATAAATATTGGGCAGGAATATAGAAATTGCCATGACAACAAGTACTTTTAACAATCAAGTATTGCTCAAAAAAGATACTGCCTGAAGGTATGTATCGTTATGCTTGATTTGACTTCTTGTTGTGGATGTTTATGTTTTATTATACACCACAATGAACCAATTTATTGAAACTGGGCATTATGTTGGAGATATTGTGTAGTCAGTTCCAGGCCACTGAAGAGAAATTCTATTACAACAAACCACTTCTGGGCATGTGGCTAATTGCACGGGTTTAGTGCAATACAGTGATGGCTCATAACTTATTTGCTTTCTAATCAGTATTGCCTTTAAAATTATATTAGTTATCTGTGCCATCAATATTTTAAAAATGGGTGTGTTGGTGGTTAAAACGTGTAACAAATTCTCTAAATCCTCATTATTTCACCATTTACCTAAAAAGTAGTTTTCTGAATAAAGCACCCAGAACCAATTTTTCCAACTTTTTATTTCCAAAAATTCCATCTAGATCAAACAGAGATGTATTTCTAGATCTTTATTTGGATTTTTAAAATTAGTTTTAATGTTTTTATCAGTCTTAACATTCCAAGTCTACTGCATTTCTCAATTATTTTAATTTAGCTTTAGTTAAATTGTATTATTTGGAGCAGATTCCTAATTCTCCAATATCCAAATGATAAGAAATACTAATCTATCTGAAATTTTAGTAGTTCAGTTATATGCTGATTTTTTATTGTAATAAATATTTGATTGATTTAGATTCAGATACATTCAGGTTTGAGAACATCCTAGAATCTGAATCTTTCCAGATTCTAGAAAGATACCTGATTCGTAGCAACATTGATATTTCTCCCTTTGAAGGCCCAACATAAAGAATGAATGTTGGAACCAGCTGTTAATAGTATTTTACTTTATTTTGCAGATAAAATGAGATAGTGTCTACATCATTCCTGGATTCTCTTAAAATAAGGTATAATAATAAATAATAAATAAACTTGTTTTGCCTATGCTATTTATATGGTGAACTTTCAACCCAGTTTGCTTAATACCTTTTTACTTGTGATGGCCACAACAAATCCTGACATAAATAAATCCCTGTGATGATTGTAAAGAGAATTAAGCAAATGAATACCGTACTTGTCTATTCTTATTTTATAATACTGTACTTGCTGTTTGTTGTCCTCCTATTTTTTTAATAACTGGTCTTCAGATAAGCTTTGTTCCCAATTTGAAATTTTTATGACTCCTGATTTCTAACTTATAATAGATTCATATTAAATTACCTGTCCAAACACTTCCTCATTCACTGTGAAAGTGAGATCCAGAATATCAGTAATGATGTTGTCTTTCATCCATTGTAAACTTTGGTGGAATTCCTCATCCAGATATTCCATATCACTAAGGTCACATGGCCTGATTGACAATGGATAATAAATTATGCTCAAGTTTCAAATAGTAAAATATTAAGTAATAGTCTCAGTTCAAACTTTAACTGCCATTAGCTACCTGCAACCATAGCTAAGCATTGTATCTCTATTCAGTGGCAGTAAAATTTGGAATATGAAGAATCAGCATTTTTCATATTCCGAATTTTACTGCCACTGAATAGAGAATTTTACTACCACTGAATAAAGAATTCTACTGCCTGATTTTGTATCAGCTTCCTAGGGAACATTTAGTTCAAGGATGTAAAACTGGTGACCTGCGGGCCGGATCCGTCACATGCAGGCCACACCAACCCTGGCTCTGCAAAGGCAAAATACATCATGTAATGTGATCGAGTTTGACACCTGTGATCTAGTTGGTTAAGAAACGAAATCCTCTGTAGATTTAGTGATCAGATATCTATTTTCTTAATATTATTAGAGTGAGTTACAACTTCTTGGTTCATGCTTGATATTGTTCTCTTCTGATCATGAAGTGTTATTGGACTTTTTATTCATATAACTTTGCTATACAGATTTTCTTACAAAGCAGTTATTCAAAATATTTCATTGTTAACATATACAATAAAAGGGTAATAAAAATATGCTTTAGGGAAATAAATTCAGATGTCCTCTACTGAATTCAAGGTTTCCCCCATTCCCATACCTAAATATTGCCATGTATATGAAAGTATCACACATAAGTATGGATGGGATTGAATTGTCCCAAACAATCTGATGTGCAATTTGAGGGTTCTAAATTTCTTGTCCCATTTGAACAACTGGGTTGGACAGCCTTTGTAGAGCTTTAACTTGGACACCAGTTGTGCCTGCTTTTTGATTGGGAGACCCTGCTTATGGTCCATTCATAACTGGATTATTGAAATGCACTTTATATGGTCCTGCCCTTGATAGCCATTTATAAAATGCAACTGGTCCAAAATATAGTGGCATGAGTAATTAGGAGACCATCTCACAAGCTATTCTGGTTACTAATTAGATCTTAAATGCAATATAAGGAACTGGTTCTTATCTATAGAGATTCTCATGCTAAACTATTAGTGGGACCATCTTTTTCTAATTATTTCCATTCAACTTGTAAGTTCTAAAAGGATCAGCATGCTCTAGATTGCATAAACAATGTCATCTGCTAGGATCCAGAAGAAACAACTTCTCTGGTGCCAATAGCATCACCAGTTGGAGTAGCATCTTCTATGAGATTGGGTTGGTCCCAATTCTGCCTGCCTTTCAAAAAGCCTTTAAGACTTCCCCAGGGCACTAAGTCAGGAATAATTTTTTCTTCTCGCTTTATGTCTTTATATTTACTTTGTCATTTTTATATGATTTTAACTGCAGTGTATTGATGTGTGCTGACCTGAGACACGTACTGAATAGGTGGCTGTATAAATTGAATGAATAAATTAATAAATAAATTAAAACTCTCTTTAAAATTCCACTTATCCCATCTTGCCAAGAGATTAAGAAATGTCACAATGCTTTCCATTGAGTCTGTCAATACTCACAGCCTTAACAATGCTTTGTAGAATGGCCTTGTGAAGAAAGCATCAAGTAGATATTGATGAATAAGAGCAAGACCGAGGATACGACCACTAAATCGGAACCTGAGCCAAAAACATACATAATGAAGGATGCATAATTTTTGAGATAGTTTACTACATTTTTTCTGTTTGAAAATAATATAATATATCTAATAGCAATCAAGGCATTTAACTGACATGTAAAAACTGTCTTGGTGATTTTATCATAGGATTCATTTGATGTGATCTGAATTTATTTTCTAAGCAATTTCCTTCCTGACAATGTGATACAACTACATTATAAAGGCCTTTAAATTAAATTAAATCAGTTTAAATTAATCCCCATCTTTTAGAAACAGAAGTGCTTTGGGTCAGATCCTATGCTACACATTTATTCAGTTTTTCCGAAACCTGATTACCTCCAGAGAGTAGCATGTGTATGTGATTGGGAATTCTGGGAGCTGCATTTCCAACAAATTTTAAAGACACAAAGTTGAAGAAGTTGCTTTAATATTCTATATAAGTGTATATATACTGAACATGTGATGACCTGCCCCTCAAAAAGCCAAAACAAAAAAGCAGCCTTAAATTACAAGGAACAGTACATGCAAGGTTGTGAAATGGTCCACAAAGTAGAAAACATTATCTGGATTGCCTGGTAATATGCATGTTACATGTGTCAGCCCAGGAGCAGTCCAAATCACCTTTTCTGCTTTGAATGTAGATCATAGCATTAACATAGTTTGGACCATCATGGGGAAATATTGTGGTCTCATGTTAACTCATGTAAATAAATATATTTATTTATTGATAAGATTGAGGAAGCCCAGAAATGGGCAACAAAAATAGTGCAAGGTCTGAGGGACAAAATATATCAGGGAAGATTGGAGGAACTGAATATGTACAGCCTGGAGGACAGAAGGAAAGATGGGGCTTAACTGAAACCTTTAACTATACTAAGGGTGTAAATAATGCGTCTAGAAGTCAGTATTTTCAATATTAAGCAAAAGTCAAGGACATGGAGCAAAACCTCATACTGACAGGAAGGAAGTTCAAAAGTGTTAAGAAAGTATTGTTTTCAGAAAGACTATTGGAAACTTGGAACCAGATTCCAGACGAGGTAGTGGTCATTTATTAGAAACTGAGTTTAAACATGGTTGGGATAAACACACCTCCATCATCTGACAAAAAAATAAATTAAAAAAAAAAACTCAAAGAGCAGACTCAATGGACCACTAGGTATTTCTTCTGCCATCAGTTTTCTTTGTTTCTAGGTTTGACTGAGGAATTACTTATTTTGATATAAACATCGATTTTGAATATGTATATGCCAGGAGTGAAATCTACTTACCTTCCTTATCAGTTTGGAAGTGCACGTATCACATGCGCGCGCACACCTTCTGCGCATGTGCAAAAGGTAAAAAAACCATCACTTCCTGGTTAAAACCAGGAAGTAATGACACCCTGGTGGCGAAAGCTACCGGATCGCCGAACCACAGGGAAAAATTGCTACCGGATCAGATGATCTGTTCTGATCCGGGAGCATTTCACCCCTGGTATATGCACACTGAAACCTCCACATAAAAAATGAATCTTAAGAAAGAACAGTATATAACTGGCAAAAAAAGGGGTTTATTGCAAATTCTTGAAAAATGCTAAAAGTATGGTACCTATTATGGAAGAAAGGAAGCAGGTGCGTACTGAGAGCTTTTTAATAGGATTACAGATGTAACAAGCAATTAACTAGAATCGAATTTGTATTATATTATTCCTTGTTTCCCAGTTGTGCATAAAGCAGCATTATTACATGCAGTAATGTAGAAAACTGCTGTTAATAAAAGATGCTAAAGTAATAGGAAAACACTTCATCTGTCATTTTTTTCATATTAAATAGAAACATTATAATTATAGTACAACCAGACCAACCCCCATCGCAAGTAATAATAACATTTTCTTATCTGGGCAAGACTTTAGAGGGAGAATAAACATTCAGATGCTGCTGCATTATCTGGAGAATTTTTTCCAAAATTAGTAAAACAAACTGATTTTAAGAGGAATTAAATACCTCTATTAGATTATAATAAGAGTTCTGTTTATATTAAATACCACTTATCTAGATATCCACATGAATTAATTTGTTTCTGACATTCATATGTACCATTTATATGTACATATATACATATGTACATATATACTCTGGAACGACCTCCCCCCAGAGATACGAGTGATCCCAGACCTCCGGACTTTTTGTCGGGCCCTTAAAACCCATCTTTTTCGGTTAGCTGCGCTGGCCTGACCCCATGTCGGTTTTAAAGTCTTTGTTATTGATTTTTAACTTAAAATTGGGCCAAATTTATTTATATCATTTTAAATTGCTTTTAACTTTTGTATATTGTACTTTTAGTTGGCTGTTCACCGCCCTGAGTCCGAAAGGAGAAGGGCGGTATAGAAATTTAAATAATAATAATAATAATAATAATAATAATAATAATAATAATAATAATGATAATAATAATAATAATAATAATAATATAATATTTGGAAATTCCATTAAAATTATATATAGAGAAACTAAATTTTCATGATTTCACCTTTAAAGTCATTAAAGCCAATTGTTACAATTTGAAAGGCTGTTTTATGTAAAATATAGATTTAGCTAGCATCATTGTAATTGCATGTCTTTTTAATTATTTTAGAGTAAGCCCTCTCAAATAATTAAAAAGATATGGGATTATAATCATAATGACCAACTGTCATTCAGTGTTATTTTTCCTTCAACTACAGTACTACTGAGAAATTATTGGACGTATATTTAATGTCTGTATGACAAATTCACCTCTCTAGGAAGGAAATGTAATGAGATCAAAAGCAATAAAACCTCTTCATTCCATTTGTTAGCCAGCATGTTAAAATTGAAAAAAGAAGAAACATAGTCAATTTAAAATTCTAGTATATGAGAGCAGACATGACTTTATTGCCATTATCAAAATCTGGTGGGATGAAACCCATGACAGAAGCATGCAGCTTCTGTCATAGGTTTCATATTGTTCAAAAGAAATGGACCTAATAAAACAAGACAGAGAGTTGCATATATAAGACATCGTTGCATCTTTCTAGAAATGTAACAGAAAATGATGAAAATCTTCTGAATGGGAATACTACAGGCCACCCAATCAAACAGAGGAAATAGAAAACTTTTTGCTAATCAGTTAGCTACAATGTGTGCAAGAAGCATACCAAAATAGTAACAGGAGATTTTAATTACCTGGATATCAACTGGGAGACAAACTCTGCACCTAGTGGAAGATCAAACAAGTTCCTGACATATCTAGAAGACAACTCTATCTCACAAAAGGTAGAGACGGGAACTAGAGGGTCAGCCATACTGAACTTAATTCTCACTAACAGAGATAAATTGATAGACGGTACAGGAAAGAGATAAATTGAGTTGAAGGTACAGGAAGTTTAGGGAACAGTGATTTTCTATTACTGGAATTATATATAATGCAAGCACAAGCAATAGAACAAAGATCAGGGAAAGGACCTCAACAAATCTAGTGAAACTTAGAAAATGCTTGTGAAAGATTTCATGGATGGAAATCTTCAAGGGAAAAATAACCTAAGAAGCTTAAGAAATTTTAAAAAGTAAGATTTTTAGAGCTCAGTTCAGCTTAATATCACCGAAGAAGAAAAATAAGAGATCCCAGAAGAAACTGATAAACTAAAAGATAAAAAGGACAAGTATAAAAAGTGAAGAGAGGGGCACATAATTAAAGCAAATAGCTAAGATGAAGTCAGAAATGCTAAGGCCCAAAATGAATTAAGGGTTGCAACAAATGTCAATAATAATAATATTAATAAAAGCTTCTTTCAACATATAAAAAAACAAGAAAAAAGTCAAGGAAATAATTGATCCATTAATGTGAGAAAATGGCAAGAAGATGATGCATAGCAGGGAGAAAGCAGAATTGCTTAATTGATTCTTTGCATCTGTCTTTACAAAAAAGGAAAAAACAGTATAACCTATCAAAAACAGTTCCATAAAAGGAAGATTAGGAATACAAATCCAAACAGGCAAGAAAATGATAAAAGGCACCTATCAATTCTAGATGACTTCAAATCAGCATATCCAGACCGATTACATCCTAGGATTGTTGAAAAAGTGGCAGGCATGATTTCAGAATCACCAAATCACATATTTCAAAGATCCTGGAGCACCAGGGAACTGCCAGAGGACTGGAAAAGAGGTGAGATGGTTCCCATCTTCAATAAAGGGAAAAAAATAGATCCAAGAATCAACAGACGTATCAACCTGACATCAGTATGTGAGAAGATCCTGGAAAAGATAATCAAGAAACAAATCTGGCAACACCTAGAGACAAACAAAGTTATAATAGAGAGCCAACATGAGTTTGTCCAAAACAGATCATGCCAGACAAATCTTATTGCACTTTTGACAGCCTTTTACAAATAAGTAGACAGTGAAATGCAGAGAACATAATTTACTTGGACTTCAGTAAAGCATTTAATACAGTAGAGCATACTCTACTAATTTATAAGATCACCACCATATGGTTTTATAACTGGCTGACCAACTGCACTCAACATGTAATCCTTAATAGGACTACCTCTACATGGAGGGAAGTATGCAGAAGGGTATGTCAAGGTTCCGTCTTAGGTTCAGTACTCTTAAACATCCTCATAAATTATTTAAATGAGGGCATATAAGAGTAACTCATTAAATTTACAGACAACACCAAGCTGGGGGGAATAGCCAATACTCCAGAAAGTAGATTCAAGATCCTGAAGGATCTCAGCAGACCGGAGCACTAGGTCCTATCCAACAAAATGTAATTCAATGGCAAGAAAATTTAAGGTTTTACTCTTAGATAAGAAAAACTAAATGCATAGGTATAGAAGGGATGTTATCTGACTCAAGAAAGGAAGGAAGGAAGGAACGAAGGAAGGAAGGAAGGAAGGAAAGAAAGAAAGAAAGAAAGAAAGAAAGAAAGAAAGAAAGAAAGAAAGAAAGAAAGGAAGGAAGAAAGAAAGATCAAGGTGTTCTAGTGGATAATTACTTAAATATGAGCCAGCAGTTGCCAAAAAAGCTAGGGTTGCATTAAAAGAGGGATAGAATCAAGATCATTTGAAGTATTAGTACTGCTTTATACTGCCTTGGTAAGATCATACTTGGAATACTACTTTCAGTTTTGGTTGTCATGATATAAAAAAGATGTTGGGACTCTAAAAAGACTGCAGAGGAGAACAACAAAGATGATTAGGGACTGGAAACTAAAATAGATGAAGAATGGTTGCAGAAACTGGATCTACTCTAATGAAAAAAAGGACTAGGGGTGACATAATAGCATATTATATCTAAGGGGCTGCCAAAAAGAAAAGGGGGTTGCCAAAAAAGAAAAGGGGATCTCCAAAGCCCCTGAATGTAGGACAAGATGCAATAGATGGAAACTAATCAAGGATAGAAGCAACCTAGAACTAAGGAGGAATTTTCTGACACTTAGAACAATTAACCAGTGGAATGGCTTGGTTTCAAAAGTTGTGGGTGTTCCTTCATTGGAGGTTTTTAAGAATAAATTGGACAGTCATTTGTCTGAAATGATATGGAGTCTCCTGCTTGAGCGGGGATTGGACTACAAGTCCCTTTCCAACTCTGTTATTCTGTATTCTGTGAACAGTAATTTATGGTTAATCTATCAAAATACACTGGAATAATACCAAAGGTATTTGTCATTTCTTCTAGTATTAATTTTCCATAAAATTATTTTCCATCTCATAAGTTATTTTATCTCAATATTTAAAAAAAAAATAAGAGAAAGAATGAGTTTATTATTTGATTTTATTTGTTTTTTATCTACCTCTCCTCCTGGAACATTTTATTGTATGAGATGATAAAGAGGCTTGATCCAATTTTTTGGAAGATTACTGAGAGTAGCATATTAAGAAAATATATTTCTTGTGAATATTTTATTTTTGCAAATGAATTTATATACTCGGCAATATCAAAATAATTTGCAATTTAAATGTAGAATTTTGCACCACAAAAATGTCTATTGATCATAAAAAGTGGTAAAACTTTCCATAATTCTTTCAATACTTTTTCTTACCAATCAATAAATTAGCTAAACTGTATTCTGCTATTGTGCATTAAACAATGTTTATCAATGTGTTTTGTAAGAGCCGAGGTGGCGTACTGGTTAGAGTGCATTACTGCAGGCTACTTCAACTGACTGCTAGCAGTTCGGGAGTTCAAATCTCATTGGCTCAAGGTTGACTCAGCCTTCCATCCTTCTGAGGTCAGTAAAATGAGGACTCAAGATTGTTGGAAGCAATATGCTGACTCTGTAAACCGCTTAGTGAGAGCTGTAAAAGCACTATAAAGTGGTATAAAAGTAAGTGCTATTGCTATTTTTAGGGATGCAAATAATGAAAAAGAACATTAATTGATCCCCTAGTACAGAACTGCACATACCTGAAAATGAAGTACATTATATTTATTTGCTTTGACACCAAGAGATACGTGGCATTTCCTAAAACTTTACTTGAGTATCTATAACCAAGGAACTTATTTTATTGTACTTAACTGAAAAGTTGTATACTGAAAAGCCATCTATTTCCATCAGTAAGAAGGAATGAAAAGTTATTTGTAGGAATGGTACTGCAATGCAGCTGCAAGACACAATTACTGTGGGAAAATTTTCACTTATTGTGAAAAAACTCAGTTTCTTAGGGAATCAAATTTAGGGGAAAAAATTAAAATTTTATTAAGCACAACATTTTTTTTTCTGAAGCCGCTTTTCCAGCATGGATAATATTAATATTATTATCAATGTTGCTGTCAAATATTAATAACAATACTGGCAGCAAAATCATCTCTACTAAAAACAATTTTTAGGATTTCAAAATGCATAGACAGTAATGAGACCTTATAAAAAGAGACATCTAAGTGGTGCAGCAGAAAACAAGGACCAAACCAGACTAAGCATATTTGGGTATATACTATTATGATCAGAGCAGAAAAACATAACTATTTCTGTCCCCTTATTACAACTACAGACTAGTATTCCTTCTCAAAGCAATCTCTACCACATTGGGAAGAGATGTGCAGGAGGACAATCTAAGGGGCTGCTGTGAGGAATTTTTAAGGCATCTGGAAAAAAAAGTCATTCAAATTTACTTGGAGTTCATAATAGCTGGGGAAGTCCAAAAAAGATGGCTCTGATTATCTGGGTTGACTTTGATTCTGTGAGTGCTAAGGAAGTAGATGGGATCCTTTACAATCTACATTATTACCTCAGGTACATGTAATCTGGACCATTTTCTGATGATGAAAGTCTCCAAGGAGAGGAATTGGAGCAGTGGTGAATATGTCCTTCAGAGAGAAAATGTTACTCTTTCTTTGAAAGAGACAATTCTCCATTCTCAAACATTGTTCAACCCAAATATATTGGATGATCCTTGGTGTTTCAAATCTTTTCTAAGGTTGTGTAGGGAATATTAATTAATTAATAAGCATAGCAGAGATTTCCTCCTCTATCAAAAATAATGTATTTTTGATTTTATATATATACATATATAATCTTCAAACCTGGAAGTAAATAAAAGTGAGAATTGAATGTCATGCTAGAACCAGAATGTACTTTTCCAGTGGAAAGAACAAGAGATAAACAATGTACATTATTGAAATGGAAGGAAAATAATGTGCATTTCTGGTTCTTTTGATTTCAACATGTTGGCTTTTAAAAAAATACTTATCCCACCCTTTCTTTTCATATTCAACAAAGTGGCAAATATACCAATACTCCTTTCTCCTCTTGTGTTCCTCACAACATCAACTCTATCAGATGAGTTGGGCTGAAAGAGAGTGACTGGCCCAAAGTCACTCAATTATTTTTTATGCCTAAGGCAAAACTAGAACTCACAATCTCCTGATTTCTAGGCACGTATCTTAACCATTACACTAATTGTTTCAACTATCTAGTTAAGAATATAGCGAAGTCAGAGTTTCTATTTTGAAACCTTCCTTCATAATTTTCCTTCCCAACTGATGCCTGCAAGATCAACACACAAGCAGTTTGCAGGAAATGAATGCAGTATTTATTCAACCTGTGTTTTTCGGCATGGAAATCTATACAGTCGCTGGATAACTTGGTCACATAGCCCAGGGCTGTCTTCTGATAATGGGTTTTTAAGGCATCAGAGGAAGACATCCTTCTGATTATATGATACTTAATCCTACTTTAATTGGAAACTCAGGCAATTACCTCTCAGCAATAATGTTTTGCTTGGTTGTGAGCTGTGAGAATTTCTACTTACAATGCTAATGATTTCAGCACTATGTATTTTTTTAGCTATTTCTTTCACAAGGGATACATGAGTTAAATGCTACATAATTTATCAAGCCATAAGTAGAACTTTTGTGGCAATAATATGGAAGTGTTTTGATACTGTCTTCTTTTGAATGTTTTAATTCTCTCAGTTTAATTTAGAGGTCCACGATTTTTCTTCCAAGTCCTAATCAGGTCTGATCTTGCCAACATTTTGAGATTGGCCACGTTCTGGTAAGTACTGACACCTAACTGGCTAAAATAATAATCATGCACAAGCAAAACCAGAATCCTAATAGGATCATCTCCAGTCTTTGCAAGGCAATAACTTGCCCAGGTATTATGAGAGAAAATGAGAGTTTCGATTTGAACTTTAATTCAATATAAAATTTTAGGACCTAAATGACTAATAGAGAATTTATGCTGAATCTTTTTAATATGGACGATTAGAGTATTCTAATTGTGGTTATGAATGAAAATTTTTCTTTAATTCTTATAAACACATTTTTCTATTTAGTTTAGTAACACTTTGGCACTATTTCATCAATCTAGTTCTGTGCTGACATGGGATCTGTAAGTTTAGTATGGCAGATAAAGCCTCTTAACTAAAAAAAAACCTTTTAACACTATTTTACTTATATAACTGTGTACCATATTAATAATATTAAATATAGCAAGAAAAAAATTAAATAGGCAAAAAAAAATCTTTATGATTTTATTCAGTGCTTTGTCTTTAATTCCCCCAAGTGATCTCCAAGACCAAAGAAACAAATTCTCTTTCTTGAGAATTTGAATGTCAAGAGTATCTAAGAACAAGTTTCCTGGAGTATGAAAAATCAATTATAATACAATAAAATATAAAAATTTAAAACATTATAATTATGGTGCACTTCTTTGTTTCCTTGTTTTTCTACTTCTTCTGAAGCCTTCAACCAGATGTATCATTGTAGCTTTCCTTTCTGTCAAATAAGTTACTAGATTGTACTTTACTTATTTCACTAAAGTAATTCTGTCATGATTAAACCTGTCTCTTATATTAACAATTAAGTCTGAGTAATTATCTTCCCAAGGTTTTGTTAATACTTGAGGCTCTAGCATTCTCAGTTTTAGCTGTCTTACTGTAGGTCTAACACTATGACAGAATCTCAAATGAAGGAAGATGATATTGTAATTTATAACACATTACACTTGAGAATAAAAATGTATAGTTTATTTGATTTTTTTTAAAATGAGTGTTACTATGACATGTATACTTAACTAAAAGGCTTACCATTCCAGGTGATTTTCTACAAATGCTGACATGGGGCTGATCTGTACAGTGTAAGTATCATTGGCTGAATACTCAAACAGGCCATAATAAGGATTGAAAAGCTCCTGAGAAAGAAGGAAGAAGAATTCCCGGGATGGACCACTGTAATCCAAGCTGGAAAAAAAAATCCACATGGAATGGATCTTATTAATCATACATATTTCATGACAAATTGCTGGTTCTGCCTCTTTACCGATATTAAACTGTTAGACATTTTATAGAGGTTTTGTGAATGGATTTTAATTTTGATTGAGAATTAATGCTGCAAATGTACCTCTCCTCTTCAATTGCTTTGAAATCCAAAGTAAATATAAAGTTGTTTAAAATGCAACTTAAAATGAAGTTTTAGCATTCAAATTACTATTTTGAATTCTATTTTTTTTACCTTTACCTACTGGAAGGATGGGGAGGGTCAGCAGAGAGATACCGCTGTCCTCCAAAATCTTTTTCCTAATAGTCACTGCATTATAAAAAAAAAAAACACCTCTGAAATTCATGTAGCAGCAAAAATAGTTACATTATCAATAAGGAAAAATTATAAACATACAGAAAACAAATATCACTCAACGTTCATTATTGTTACTTTGGAGATATTATTTTGAATTATTTTGTAATTTACTGCTTTTTATCTCTACAGGATTATTTATTCTTGATTATTTTACATCCTTACGTTAAATGATATTTTCATCTCATCTTAAAAAACGACAAAACATCACTTATAATACCACTGGATGAAATATTATTTTAAACAAATGCCAAGAATGTGAAGTATTTTGTGATTTATGGCTGTCTTCAAGACTCTTCCTCTGAGAAGTATTGGCAAAGAAGTATTTCCTAGAATGATTTGCCCAAGTCTAATATATATTATAATTTTATACATACAGTATATATAATTATATAAATTCCTACCAACTGTTTTTCTTCTTTCATTATTAACATAATTTAGCCATAATTCTAACTAATAAGGATCCTATATTTCATAATAAATAGAAACATTTAAATATTAGAAAAAAATCCTTAGCAAAAATATAAATTTTACCTCTTAAACCACCCAAGTTCAAGAAGTTGTTAATTCAATTAAAAATATTTGAGTAAGTCACACCAAGGAGTTGTTAATTCATTTGTAAATTCTTACTGACTATGCAATAACTGGCAAGTTCTGTAAGATGCTATTTATATGGGCTGAACTCATACCAATTATTTATAACCATATATACTGTCCTTTATTTGAAATAATTAAGGAAGATAGCTGCTATTGAAATATGAATTTTATATTTGTTCTATGTGCTGATATCAAGGTTGCTCTTTTGATTAATCCATCCTGACTTTTTCTACCATAATGCAACGATATTATGATGCTAAAAATGCACTATTTGGATTTAATTTCTTGTCAGTTATTTTGTATTCCTATTCCATTGTAAATTCAATCCATATAATATAACAGAAAACATACTTTTTCCCACATTTGTGACTTCTTACCCTTCTTCCCCAACAAATGTAACATAGAGTTTATTTCTTTGGAGCTCCTTCCGTGAGTAAGTCATCACTTGATTAAAAGTGCCTTCCAGCAAGTGGTCTCGCCTTATTATTAATCTGGAGTGGGATGAATGAGAAATAATTATGTAAATTGGATTATCCAACTATTGTTATTGCGGTAATTAATTAAGTATAAAGTTCTCTTCTGCAATAAGTTGCTTCAATATTGTTGAAAGAGTTTTGGCATACAATTTGACTCATCGGTTCTTTGTAAATAAAATAAAGTTATACAGTCTATCAGCAGAGAATTACAATTATAAAATTATAAAATCTTCCTTGTTAGAACTGTGCTGCTAAATAATCGCAAAAGAGATTTTTAGTGATAATGCCTCAGTTTTGGAACATTATCACTAAATTAATAAGCTGAAAATTTATTTACATTTTTAGTGCCAATAATTTTATTTGCTCAAGTATTGTAATGTGTATAAACCTTTCTTATATCTTCTAAAGTTTGATTCCCCATGATTGCCTAATATTAAAGCTGTTTTTTGTGATTGGGTATATGCTAAATTCAAAAGAACTGACCATAATTCTCAAGCAATGTTTAGCTCTTGTCCACCCAGAAAATGATGTTCTGAACTAAGAATGCATTGTTTGGTCTGCTAGGCAAATGGCTGGTTTAGTGGCGAGGAACTGGTCTCTGTAGTTTATTTAGTCCTGGATTAGAAAAGGAGTGATGCGGAATCAACCTAAAACTCCTTGGACAGTTTGTGCCTAGCCGGGGGAGATGAGATTTGGAGGGTTTATCTCCCTCCCAACCAAAGGAGGGGCTCATACTGTGTCTACCTAATCTTTGTTCTCAAAGAATGCCTTTGCTTTTAACCCCATTCCAACACCCCCCCCCCCCAAATTGTGTATTGCTTAACTCTCCACAAAAAATATGACAAGTTACATGAAGAACAGATTTTCTTCCTTAACTATATACTGGCTTCACAATTATCACTATTTGCATTTAGATTATATTTACATTTTGCTAACCATTCTTTGTATTTTTCTGCTTTGCAGAACTGAAATTTTCTCCAACTGGATTCCTTTATAAATATATTCATATTTGTAAATTATTTAAGTAAATAATATATAGGAATCAATAATGACTACTCACTTAATTTTACCTGGACCCTGGCCATATCCTTTTGCTTCTAGCTTTCGATAAAAGTTGCGAAGCTTGGCTTCAAAGTCTCTCCTGTAAGGAGAAGGTGCTCTTGCACTGGCCCGCTGCAAGCCTGATAGTACAAACATAAGAAAGAATTTATAATTTGCAGCCACTGGCTTGAACTAATACTTGCTAACAATGGATCTGATTCATTAATGATCTTCTAGCATAATCTTTATATTTAAAAGGCAAACCCTTTTATTTCACATTTGTAGCATATGGGTATCATTCAGCTGTTTAGAAGGATGTAGATGAGCTTTTGTGAAAAAGCCACCTATCTTAATCAGCACCTGTACTTTAGGAAAAAAAAATAGATGTGATTTGCACATATCTGTATCCTTCCATGCCACTTCTGTCTTAATGTAATTCTGCTGAATGGACAGGACATTGATTAGTGACTTTGAGATAGGGCAAGGAATTATATAATATAGTGTCATCATATCATAAATAATTAATAATATAAGAAACACCAGCAAATGAGACTAAATACATTTATAGTAAAACCAAACAACTCTGGAAAACCATAGGGTAAAGACAATATTTCTCTCCAATGATTATTCTTCAAAGGTATTCTACTTCTGATGAAAGAAACAAGACATTATGACTAGCAACCATCCATGTGCATATTTCATATTAATTTATCCTCTCCATCTTTAAATGCTGTACATTTAAATAACTCAGTTCAGGTTACCAAATTCTCTAATATATGTATGTTATATATGGCAAAGAACTTAATTTTATCTGTCTTAAAATTATCACCATTTGGCATTATTAAATGATACCAGATTCAAACACTGATGTAGAATATTTCACATGGATCAAGAAAAAAAACAATGCTGAGAAACCATTTTTAGAAATTGTATACAATATGTGGAATTCAATCTTGCATCTTCTGGAAATTATTTCTCTGTATATAAAGAATAGTGCCTTGGTTGCATTTTTTAAATTCAAGATTTTTTTTAAAAAAAGCTACACTAGCAAACATATACACAACACTACTATGTGGTAACAAGATTTTGATATGCATTTTTTAAATAATGAAGATATTTTCTTAGCATGCCCAAACTAGTCCTCCATTACAAGAAAGCTTTCAACTATTAGGACTCTAGCTGTAGGTATTCATTTGCTTTGAAGCTAGCACCACAAAAGTAGCAAATTCATTCTTTCTTGCAAATTAACAGTGCATAAAGATAGGGGAGAAAGTGAGAGCTGTCAACCACCTTTCTTTTTTGGCAGAGCATTCCTCAGATGATATATAAACTAAAATATGCATTTATAATGGGTACAAAAGTATTAGGGAAAATTTGTTTTAGACAAAGTCTTGTAGGCTGCTATTAATCTGCTTTGAAACACAGAGATAAATTGTTCGGCCTTATGCAAAGAGAATATTGGCAAAAATATCTTTTGTCATATTTTTCTATGGAGGAAGGAAGAGAGGTAGATCTAAAAAACAAGGCAGTGTGTGTTCTTTGGCTGCTGTATTTTTTGGAATAGGAGTATAATATAATAGGAAACAAATCTAGCCACAGAATCCACTCTCAAGTGCTTTACCTGGAGAATTCTGAGGTGATGAACAGGGTGAACAACGGGGAGAAAAGCTGTAGCCAGGATGGAAGGCTGATTGAAGAGGAATGTAGGACATAATGTCTTCTTCAAAAAGACTAAAAGGGAGAGAAATATGAGAACTTCATTATGTGTAAAAATGCCCAGAAATATGAAGCTCAGGGGCAATTTTGGTTCACTTTATGTGTTTTACAGACTGTCTGCCTTAGATGGCAACCTCTTAAGAGGGTTTAAAGTTCCTCCAGCCAAAGCAAGTACTGTACAAAAAATTATTTAAGTGAGAGAGATCAAACTTATTTGATCTCAATCAATTCCATGTTAGTGTTTGTAAGTAATATAAGAGAATCTTAGTTTCTGATTGCTTCTTACAGATTCCAAATCTGAGAAAAAAATTGAACTAGAAGAGGTTGAACTACAGTAGAAGACCTCCAAAGCCAGAATAACTGTGTTATTCTGTTCTGTTCTGTTCTGTTCTGAAACAGAACCTTTCTAAATTTGGAAAACCTTCTTTACAAAAAGCAAATACTGCATATAAAATACAAACATATTTTCACCACATATTTCCACTTAATCTTCTCTTTCAAAGGCCATTAATAGGTTGTTCTAGTTCTAGGATTGCTCATACTTTTCTAATAAAATTCTTGACCTTGACAAACAAAATTATATAGAATTTCCTTTCTCTTTTTTAAAATATGAGTTTTATTGATGTAAGTATGAAGTAGCTACTCTTGGAAGGAAGGATTTAGATATGGAAAGAAATCATTTAATTATTAAGTATATTGAATTCCAGATTCCAGTGGGGAAAATAGCCAATTACAGTGTCCATAAATTTACGTTATGTCACAACTGTGATCTTGAGGGAATACTCTTGCTGCTCAGCTCATCAGCCAATCAGAAAACCTTCATTTCCATGACTTGTTCATGAGGAATGAGAAATTGGAGGGCAAATGGATTGATTAAGTTATGGAGAAAGAAACCCAGTCCAGAAACTTTTGTTTTATGGCCTCTTAAGTGCTTAAAATGTTAAACTCTTTACTGGAACAAGATGTTATTACTGAAGTTGAACAAATTATCTGGAGACAACTGAGATGGATTCACTGCATTTACAAATGTAACTGAATAATCATTTAAAAACTGAAAAATATTGTGAATTGTTATGTTAAAATGAAATAGAAGAGATTTATTGGAGTTACTTCCTGGAAACTATAAACAGATACTAAAAGATACTAGAAGAAAACAGGATTCAGAAATTTATTTACAGGACTTAAGAATGGTTGGCAGGAAGAAGAAAAAAAAATATATAAAATTGCTATATCCAAATATGATTAAATAAGGAATTCTTATATTTGGTGAATGTGAATGATTGTTCATTTTGGAAATGTCTAATGGGGTAACGGATTAGTTTTTGTTATCTAAATGTTGCTGTTTTAACCATTCAGTCCTGTCCGATTCTTGGCAACTTTATAGGCAAGTGTTCAATGTTCATTTTTGTATCAGTTTTGATGTTATCAAATCAGAGAGTTACTTGCTTGCCTCTTCTTATTCCACTAGTCATTCCAAAATAGGGGATGATTATTTTTGATAATGTTTAATATTGCTATATTTTACAAAAGTTTAATTGTTAAGAGAGAGATGAGTGGAACAAAGATTAAATGGAAAAGGCACTCTATTTTTATATTATTGGGTATTTTTATAAATTTTTACTGGATCTTTTACTGGATGTTTAATAAGGAGAGGTGAAGATTTAGAAATTAGTTTATAAAAAAGGATATGTAGTATGGATTGAAGAGCTATCTGTTGTATTTTAGGAGACAGTAATGAATTGTTAATAGAGCCACCTTTGAGCTTTTTGCAAGAAACAAAGAGAAATGTAATTCTGATTTTGGGTTTTGATAATTTGAATTAATTAATGGAATTATGGAAGTAATATAGGCTATTGTCCATTTTAGATAAGAGTTGGAGGTACTTTTTATCTATAGCTGGATCAAAGAAAGTCAGAAGCCATTTTTTCTTTATTTTTTCTTTTCTTTTCTTTTTGTACTTTTATCTTGCTTGATCCTTTTTTCTTTCTTTCTTTTTCTTGGTTCTTAACTTTTTATTTCTTTTCTTAAAAATTTAATAAAATTGTACTAGAAATAATTATTGTATATTACCTTAGAAGAATTACTAAATCTGCATCACAGGACAATTTTTCAAGTCCATGTGTACCTTCTGTCCGAATATAATGAATCTTCTCCCTAGGGAATTAACATATATATATATGTATATATATATATATATATATATAAACTGATATACTATTAAAGAAAAGCTAGATACATTCCTTTTGATCTACACTGACCCATTTCTCTTCCAAAAGCTAATATAAAACAGTTAGTGCAGAAATATAAGTTGGTTTTCTCTTATAAAGCTTGCTAATGTTTGTATCCAAATCAACTTACACTGCATGTAAGTTGTGATGAAAAATTCTTTGAAATTAACATTGTTCAGAAGGGGCGTTGGTCCTACCTGAGATGCACCTTCTCGTTGAGTAGAGACAGCAGCCAGGATGGGGTGTACTCACCCAATCAGCTGAAAGGACTGAGTCTGTCAATCAAGCTAAGTCCCGCCCTTGTTGCTGGGAAGACCAGAAGGAACAGACTCGGCATGTGTCTTAACAGAGAGAAATTAGGATAGAAGTCAAAATAGATTAGCCCGTGGGACCAGGCTAGCACAGGGAGGGTCTGGCTGCTGTCTCCACTCAACGAGAAGGTGCGTCTCAGGTAGGACCAACGCTCCTTCTCCATTGAGAGTGGAGACAGCAGCCAGGATGGGACATACCCAAGTTCACTGTCCCGAGCGTAGGGTGGGATCAGACTGGTCCGAAGTACCCTCCCCAGACACAATGCACTGGAGCACCCACCGGCCAAACGCAGCCTCCGCCACTGCAAATTTGTCCAATTTATAATGTTGGATGAAAGGGGCGGTGATGTCCATGTAGCCGCCCTGCAGATTTCAATCAACAGAGCCTGCGTTGCCCAAGCTGCAGATGTAGCCGCACTGCGGGTGGAGTGCGCCGTGACACGGCGAGGCCTCGGAAGAGAACGAAGATCGTACGCAGAAGTAATTGTTTGTCGAATCCACCGGCCAATCATGGATGAGGTCACCTTGGACCCCAACGAACTGGGCAGAAAGGAGACGAAGAGCGACTCAGACCTGCGGGTGGAAGCCGTCCTCTTAACATAGATGCGCAATGCCCGGAGGACGTCTAAGGTATGCCAACGACATTCCTGAGAATGAGAAGGATGAGGGCAGAAGTCTGGGAGGACCAGCTCCTGTGTACAATGAAATGTCATGTTGACCTTCGGGAAGAAAGTAGGGTCCAGGCAAAGGACCACCCGGTCCACATGGAACACACAAAGATCACCACGAACAGACCAGGCCGCAATCTCAGATATACGGTGAGCTGACGTAATGGCCACCAGAAAGGCAACCTTGCATGACAAGAGTCTGAGGCTGGCCGAGCGCAAAGGTTCGTAAGGAGGCCCAGCAAGTGAGTCCAAGACCAAAGGGAGATCCCAAGCAGGGTATCTATGCAGTACCGGCGGGCTCAGATTCGTGGCGCCATGGAGGAAGTGTCAAATCAGAGGGTGCTGTGCCAGGGACGACAAAGACCTGCAGGTAAGGATAGACGAGATAGCAGCCACTTGATGACGTAGCATATTAGGAGAGAGCTCATCTGCAAGCCCCCGTTATAAGAAAACAAGAATGAAGTTGAAGGACACCGCGAGGCCTGGATGGTCTGGATGACGTCCGATGGAATGCTTGTGCCCCTCAACGAGCACCGCTCAAACGCCAGGCAGTCAGACTGAGCCAAGGAAGGTCCAGATGACGCAGGACACCTTGAGTCAGGGAGACCTCGCCGAGAGGAATGCGCCAAGAGGGGGCCACAGAGAGGGAGATAAGGTCCGCAAACCAGGGCTTCTGAGGCCAGTGAGGGGCAAGCAGGATCACTTCCGCTCGTTCCACAAGCAGTTTGCATATGACTCTGGGCAGCAGAGACGGCGGTGGAAAGGCGGAAAGAAGACCCTCTAGCCAAGGGACCCGGAGAGCATCGACGGCCTCTGCCTGAGGTTCCGGGTAACGGGCGAAAAAACGTGGGACCTGGGCATTGAAGCGAGTCGCAAACAAGTCGATGATTGGGTTGCTGAAGCGAAGGGTCAGCTTCTAAAAGATGCGAGGGTGAAGGCTCCACTCGGCATTGTCCACCTGCTGACGACTCAGCCAATCTGCCTGCGAGTTGGCGACCCCGGAAATGTGCTCCGCCCGAAGTGAGCTGAGGTGTCGCTCCGCCCAAAGGCCCAATTTCATGGCCACAGCCAACAGGGACCTGGATCTGGTGCCCCCCAATCTGTTCAGATATGCTTTTGCAGTCACATTGTCCGTTAGGACAAGCACATGGGCCCCTGAAATTAGGTGACGGAAGGCCCTGAGGGCAAGGAAGATCGCCTGCAATTCTAACCAATTGATTGGCCGACGAGAGTCCAGCTCCAACCAAGTCCCCTGTGCGATCTGGCCTTGACAATGAGCACCCCAGCCCTGAAGGCTGGCGTCTGACATCACCACGATCCTGGATGTCTCGAGAAAGAGGCAGCCCTTCGAGATGGCTGGGGACTGCCACCACCTGAGTGACCTGCAAACAGCAGGGGGAACAGGAAGCAGTGGGAGGAAGTGCCTCGACCCGCCTTCTGCAAAGGTAAGAGAAACCACTGAAGCTCCCTGGAATGTAACTGTGCCCAGGGAACTACAGATATGGCGGAGATCATCTTACCCAATAGTTGGGAGAGGACGAAGGGGGAAACCCTCCTACTCGTCTCAACCCTGGCAGCCAGAGCCCGCAGACTGTCCCGATGTTCTGGAGACAGGAACACTCTACCCTGCACTGAATCAATAATGGCCCCCTAATGTAGAATACTGGTAGAGGGAGTTAGGTGGCTCTTTTCTAAATTGACAGATAAGCCATGTGAAGCCAAAGTGTCAATGGTCAGCCGAACATCCGCTACAGCCTGCTGCAAGGAAGACGATAAAATAAGGATGTCGTCCAAATAACATAAAAGTCTAACGGACCGAACCCTAAGGGAAGCCGCCAAGGCGGCCAAAATAAAGAGGCAGTGTCGATGGTTCCGACGGGAGAAAAAACGGCAGGAAGAAATTAGCTCAAAAAATGGCCACTGCCGCTTCTCCAAACCGCGGAGCACTCACAGCAGTGATCAGAAAATTGAAAGGCAGATAACGGATGGAGGGAGGGATCCGAACGCCTAGCACAGTCCTCGGTCAAAATCTTTCACACCAGTAAGCCTCCCTCGAAGGAAAGGGTCAAACGCTCCCCCCCCAGGGCAGCAGCAAGCTAGCTGAGGGGAAACAAACGTCAGACAGAGCAACTCACAAAAGCAAAGTCCAAAGCAGTCCGAGTCAGCCGAAATTCCAACAGCAACCAAACCAGTCCGTAACCGAAAGGCAGAGTCGAATAAACAATCCAAAGGTCGAAAACCGAAAAATTCCACCAGAAATAGGACAGTAAATAGAGTGAAAGATAGAGAGCTAAAGACCACACGCCAGTCCTGCGGAAAGGACTGAGTCAAAAGCTGGTCTTCCCGGCAACAAGGGCAGGACTTAGCTTGATTGACAGACTCAGTCCTTTCAGCTGATTGGGCGAGTACACCCCATCCTGGCTGCTGTCTCCACTCTCAATGGAGAAATGTGCAGTCCAGATTGTACGAGAAAAGGAAAAATTGCAAAGAAAGTATAATGGACAGTTATTTGGCAAACAAAATTGTAATGGAATAATTAATTAAAAAGGTCTTAAAATATTATTTGAAGTTATTACTGAAATTAGTTTAAAACAAAAGAGAACAAAATAAATAATTTGACAGTCATCATCAGAATGATCACCTAATGGAAAAGTGTAAACTATTTATTAATGTGACTCATCTAAATCTTATAAATATTTGTCTTTTGGAACGAAACTGAAGACTTTGGAAGTAAATATCTTTTTGTCTAGATCTATAAATTAAATCAGACTAGTCACTGATCCCATAAACAAACAAACAAACAAACAAACAAACAAACAAACAAACACATAAAACAGCAAGGAGGAAAAATAAAGCAAGAGAAAGAAGGCAAGTGTGGTTGAAATTTGCGACCTTCACTGTGGCTTCCCTTAACCTGTCAATGGGGGAGCCAGAAGGAGGTCAAAAATGGCAACCACATGACATCATATTTAATGACCATGCAAAATTTGCCTAACAATAATCACGCTTTGGGCACTTGGTCTGGAAAAGGTTAGCCATCACTGAACTAGTACAAATGACCTGATATAGTCATCTCTACCTATCATGCCTAACTATGAAATTAATCAATCTTTTGATCTACCTTTTTTTAGATTGTAACAATGGTGTTATGGTGGGTTTATATATGTGGGCATTTGTCAAGCATCAAATGTTGCCAGAATATGTCCTTCTGGATAGCATTTTAGCTTGGTATTTTACAAATTATCATTGTGATCCAAACATCAGTCAACTAAAGGTGAATGGGCAGCCATACAAATTTTCTTAAATAAATAAATAAAGTGGCAAGTCATATTTAGGGATGTGGAGTGTTTCAAATCCAAAGATGAAAATGTACTTCAGAGAGAGCATGGATCTGCATTATCACACTATTAGTGTTCTTTGAAGAACCGGAATCTTTTCTTGAGTTACCTCAATAGCTGCTCAATCTCAGGAAAATACATGTTTGGATTAAGAAGGAATGCAACATTCCTGCAACAAGGCATTTCAGAGTGGATGTAAGTATACTATCAACATCTATAGCCTTTTCATGAAGGTGCCAACAGATGTGGCAAGCACATCCATGTCTACTCCAAAGTATCTTTTCAGCTTCTGATATAAAGCACTGTACATTCCAAATTATATTTATGCACCATGGTCAAGAAATTTCTTAATCTAGTTATAACTGATATTTATACTGCTGATATAAGCTCTTTATTATACTTTTACAGTAGAAAGTAAAACCACATTACTGTATACTTTTCAGTCCTTAATAGTCTGTTGTTCAGTCGCTAAGTTGTGTCTGACTTTTCACAACCCCACATGGTTCCCTTCTCCTTCATTTGAGAAATTTTCCCAAATTCATGTTCATTGCATTGATGATACTATCTCATCCTCTATTGTCCCTTTTAGTCCACTACTATTTTAAAGGAGTAAAGTATTAGTATTATTAATCAACAGTGTTCTCACTATAGATGCTTTGCAACAGGTCCTCAATATGCAACCACAATTGGGATTGGAATTTCTTTGTAAATTTGTGCAATCATAAAGCTAGTCATCATATGAGCAAACCTGATTTTACAATTTTTACTATGGTCATTAAAAGCAAATCACTGCATTTGTTAAATGAATTTCAGGTAGACCTCAACTTACAATGCTTTTTTAATGACCATTCAAAATTACAACAGCACTAAAAAAAAGTGAGTTCTGACGGTTTTTTACACTTATGACCATTGTAGCATCTTCATGGTCACGTTTGGAAGCTTACCAGCAGGTTCATATTTATTTATTTATTTATTGAATTTTTATACCGCCCTTCTCCTTTCGGACTCAGGGCGGTGAACAGCCAGAATAAAACATTTATATACAAAAATTAAAATAATTTTAAGATAATTTAAATAGAATTTGGCCCATAATTTTAAAACATTCAATTAAAATCAATATCAATTTTAAAAACCAACGTAAACGTAAAATCAGGCCAGCTAATTGAAAGAATAGGTTTTAAGGGCCCGACGAAAAGTCCGGAGGTCTGGAATCACTCGTATCTCTGGGGGTAGGTCGTTCCAGAGGGTGGGCACCACCACAGCGAAGGCTCTCCTCCTGGGGGTTGCCAGCCAACATTATCTGGCTGACGGCACCCTGAGGAGGCCCTCTTTGTGGGAGCGAACTGGCCGGTGGGAGGCAATTGGTGGCAGAAGGCGGTCCCATAAGTACCCCGGCCCTAAGCCATGGAGCGCTTTAAAGGTGATCACCAACACCTTGAAGCGCACCCGGAAGTCCACTGGAAGCCAATGCAGCTCACGCAGGAGAGGAGCCACATGGGAGCGCCCCATTGCCCCCATAATCCCCCACGTGGCCATATTCTGCACCAGTTGGAGCCTCCGGGTGCACCCCAAGGGGAGCCCCATGTAGAAAGCGTTACAATAGTCCAGTCGAGAAGTGACGAATGCTTGAGTGACTGTGCGTAAGGAGTCCCGGTCTAGAAAGGATGCAGCTGGCATATCAGGCGAACCTGATAGAAAGCCCCCCTGGCCACGGCCGTCGTGTGCTCTTCTAAAGACAGTGTGAGTCCAGGAGGACGCCCAGGTTGCGAGCCCTTTCCGTGGGGGCCAGTGATTCGCCCCCAATAACCAGCGATGGCACCAGCTGGCTATACCGGGACGCCGGCAGCCACAGCCACTCGGTCTTGGAAGGGTTGAGTCGAAGCCTGTTTCTCCCCATCCAGACCCGCACGGCCTCCAGGCACTGGGACATCACTTCCAGGGCATTGTTGGGATGGTCTGGGGTGGAGATGTACAGCTGGGTGTCATCAGCGTACTAATGGAACTCCACCCCATCAGTTTCCTGGGAGAATATAATCACATTTTATGACCTTCTGACAAGCAAAGTCAATGGGCAAATCAGATTCACTTAACAACCATGTTACTAACTTAACAACAGCAATGATTCACTTAACAACTATGGTAAGAAAGATTGTAAAATGGGACAATGATTCGATTAACAAATGTCTCACTTAGCAACATACATTTTGGGCTCCATTGTGGTTGTAAGTTGAGGACTACATCTGTGCAGACTAAATTTCTGGTCCTGGTGACCAACACAGATTGGATCTTGAAGTCTAGCTATAAATTAGGTAAACAATAACTTCAATCTTCTATTTGAAAAAGAAAGCAAATTAATTTGGAATCTTATGAGCACAAAGCACGTGTTACCTATCTACCTAGTTTCTTATTGTCTATAGTAACCAATGAACTCCATGTGTTACTCACACTTTGGGTCTTTCCTATCTTAACTTCACCAGAGTATTCAGTAATTAAGTTATAGACAGTTGTACCTGAGTGCATGGTTCCTAGCCAAACTTGGCTGACGCTCCTGTAGCATTTCAAAAATATTAGGCTGGCGTAGAAATGCGACTATTTTGTCATTGTAAGCTGAAAAAGCACAAAAACATCCCGGTTTGAAATCATTATTCTGTTTTATTTTTTTTCTTAAATTTTGTTTTATAAAGTATGTATTTTATAAATTATAAAATATGCAAATGCTTTAGTAATTTGAAAACAATAGCACTTCATTTATGTTTTCATGAACCGCAGAGCATCTTGCTGAAATATTTTGCACGGCCACATGTCTATGGAATTTTCATCATCCGGGTCATATTGTCCCAAAAATGCTTTTTCCAAATGTTTCGCTTCTCAATCAAGAACTGAACTGAACAAGCTTCTTGGATGAGAAGCAAAACATTGTCAAAGGGGAAAAAAAACAAAGACAATCCAGTTGCCTTTTTGTAAAAATACCTTTGGTCCTTTACATATAACAGATATGCTGCTGACCAGAATTCATAGCATAATGATAGGGAATATATTGTCACAGCATACTCACTCACTGTTTAGGATTGTTCATGCTACCCATTTAATCCTGCTTGCCTACTTGTACTAGTTGAGTAGCAGGACAGAGAATGTCTGACCTTCATTTAGCCTATGGATATTCTATCAAGGTCTCTCCCTTCCTACAACATCCTTTCTTTCACCTGTCCCTGGAGACGTAATAGACATAGTAAGAGACATAATAGATGTAACAGACTTCTCAGAGCCAGAGTAAGAGAATTGTCATTTATAAAATATAAGAGAGACAGGAATTTTTGCACATTCCTCCACTATAATTGAGCTGAATACCCCCCCCCCCCCCCTGTTTCCAGCCAACCCCTTCCCCCCCAATTGCCTGAAAAAGCAAATCCCCCAGGCTTAACTGGAGTGAGCAAAAGGATCAAAGAATCTTTCCCTGAATTAGTTTACTTATTACTTGATTACTGAAGTGCACACTGCCAATATCCTGGATTCTGAAACCTAACCTCTTTTTTCTTTTCAATACATATGGTTAATAAGATCCCCAAAGGATCCAGACTCTAGAGTCTGCAAGGGAAACTGGATGTGTGTATCTTAGCATTCCATTGTCAGTACGTTTCTTCAGGCAGGGACTGTTTGACCTTCTTGCAAAAGGGGGAAGGCTGCTGCTTCTTTCTCTAATATAGGAAAAATATGCTGATGTTCTTTAGTATTTTGCATCATTCTGTTTTCCAGACTTTGAGAAGTCTACTATAAGAGCCACATTGGAAGTACTGCAGTTGCTTCAGCTGTCCCACAACTTTTTTTGAAATATTTTGGCTTATATTATGCAAAGATAGCCAAGTGGGAATAAATAGGTGTGTGTTCTACTAAGAAAAAAAAAACAAGACTTGCTTTTGGGCCTATTCTTTAGCACAATCATGATTTCCTGTTCTGAAAACAAACAAACAAACAAAAAACTTCTTTAAATTCCAAAAGGGTGTGCCTAAGGAAGCCCGTCCCAGCCCATCTGAAGTAACAATTTATTTAACATTTTTCCTTACCTTGTCATATGCTGCTTTTATGTATGCTATATTTGTAGATGTGCTCCCTATGCTTTTATGGATTTAATAGTTTTTGTTTTCACATGTTATGAGCTGTGTTGTGAAGTATAAACCAGAAAGATTGCTTATACATAATGGCATTAATACATGAATGCGATATATTTAGAGTGATTTACCAATAGCTAAATTAGATATTCAACAGCACTGGTAAACCTGGTAATTATGTTATTTCTAAAGAGTTCTAGCCAAGAGGATGGGAAGGTACAATTTCCAATGAAGCAGCAGTTTTATTGCTTGTTAATGAACACTTTCTTTTTTGTGGTTCTGTATCCAGAGGGGATTGATAAACCTGTTGCAATAACTCATTCGTCCATTAAATGAAGCCACATTTCTTAAATGAAAAAATAACAGCAGAAATTGCAGTAAGCCTTTTATTTTGGCTAAGAAAATTTAGTAAATATTATCTGAACTCACTTGAAAAGCAGTGATACATACCAAGAGGCAAGGATTCATGATGGTGCTGATTTCGAATTGCTGCTACTAGGCTGTTGGCTGGTCTGGTCAACAAAGAAACCCCTCTGTTTCGAGAGACTTCTGATGCCTGAAATAAAGAATTCCTATAATTATATTGTAAGTATTGAAAGAAAAACGTTGAACTGATTTTTTTTAAAAAAATATGTATTTAGAAAAAACCATAGCCAAGACAGAATATGCAAACTAGAAAAGTGTTGAAAAAAGGAAACTACCATATTTTTCGGAGTATAAGACCCACTTTCCTCCCTGTAAAAGAGGCTGAAAATTTGGGTTCGTCTTATACTCCGAATATAGCTTTTTTGAAGCTTTTTTTCAGCCCTAATGAGGCGGTAGCGAGTAAAGCGATCTTCTGGCTTTGCTTGCTCCCTCCAACTCTCAGCTATGCTTTAGAACCTTTTTTTGAGCTCTAACAAGAGGAATCTCCATGCTTTGGCTGCTTTTCTTATTGCTGCTCCGTTTTAACTGTGCTTTAGAAGCTGTTTTTCAGCCCTAACGAGGGGCTAGTGAGTGAAGGATCTTCCGAGCTTCACCTGCTTTTCTCATTGCTTCTCTCTCCAAAGATCAGCTGTGCTTTAGAAGCTGTTTTTTATCCCCAAGCAGGGGATAAAAAGCGCATGCGTGCGATCAAAACCAGCAAACTAATGTGCTGAAGCTGACCAGACTAAGGATGCTAGCCAGATGAATACCTGGTAGGCAAATCCCCCCCCCCGCCCTATTTTCCTCCAAAAAAACCTAAGCTGTGTCTTATACTCTGGTGCATCTTTTACTCTGAAAAATACGGTATTACTTTGTTGTTTGACTGCATGAGAATATTTAAAATCATTATCCCACTTTAGGCTACAGTCTTGTAATTTTTTCTGATTTTACTGATTTGGGAAATGTCATGAAAAAAATCTTCCAGTGGAATTAGGATGTAGGCATGAAAGTTACCATTTCTCTTCTCTGTCTAGTGAGCATGACTGCATACAGTAATCTTAAAGAATAAAGTTCTTAACTATCGTGTATTGAATAGAATGACTGGATTAAGGGTAGCAGTGTAGAAAGTGCAATTATTTATTTATATTCCATACTTCTTATGAAAGAATGAAATTTACATACATAAATAACTAAATATCGTTTTTATATGTGGTACTAGGGCGGACCTGGCTATTTGAACCTCCTCTTCTCTCGGAGGCACACCCAGGCAGATAGAAGGCTGCACACAAAGCGACCTGAGAATTTCTGTCACTGGTCCAAAGTGCTTTATTCCAATTAGGGACAGCTGACACAGGGTCCTATTCACAGTTCTCTGTTCTTGAATATAATTTGTATAGAAATTAACTTCAGCCATAGTGGCACCACTAAATGTGCCCAGCAGAAAGGAAAATTAAATTGAGGCCCAGGTACTTCAGAAAGCAAGGGTCAGAGAAAAGATATGAATACATAAGCACATAAGCATTTGTCCCATGGCAAATTGCCCAGGGCTATGTGGCAGGGGAGGAGTGGTGAAGAAGGAGGGGAGGGGGAGAGGCAGCTGGGGAAGAACGCCTGTGGTGGATCAGCTGGACCGTTGGGCCAGGATGAAGCAGGTAGGGCCAGGAAGCTGTGGTAAATTGTCCCACTCGAAATCAGAAGATGGAGGCCATGGCATTAATAACTAATCTCATTATTTCTATGATTGACAACAAACCTGTGCTCTCTATGAAGCTGTCGGTAAAAACTGTAGGCTACAATCAAGTATAGAATTGCACTAGGCAGCCTTTTACTGGATGAGGCCTATTGGATTAATATAACATTTCTTATGTGGTACAGTATTCCCTATCAATAGGCTACTAATCAAACCCCTGGTCACATATGAAGCTCTATATGAATTGACACCTAGATAATTATAGGACTAGCCATTTTAAATTTGATCTATAAAGAATGCACTTCACGATTAAAGTTTTTAAGAGAACCTCTACTATGAGAAACTTTGGGTGGGGAAGTGAAATTTTTTTCTCTCCGATTATACACTGTATAAAAGACTTCACTCCCAAAAAATCAGTTGGAATCATTCATGATGGACATTAGGAAGGTAATGTCAAGTCAAAATGGAGCTGTTTCAGACAGTATTTCCCATTTGATATGACTGAACTGAATTAAAGCTTTATTGTATGTTTGTAGAATATTATGTCTTTTAAAAATTACTTTTATGTTTATTAGAATTTGATGCAATCCACCAAGAATCCATATAGAATCAGCAGCATGCAAATGTTATAACAAATATTATTTCCAGTTTCCCTGTTTTTTTTACAGGTGTAAATCTAACAACTATATAAGCTGGTCAGGCTGTATAAACCCATGCAAAACTACTACTAACATGCAGATTAATTTCCCAGAGATAAGCAAATAAATAATCAGTTGTAATTCCTTAAAAAAAGTCATATATCAGTGCTATTTAAAGCTCATACTAAAAATTAGCATCTGCTTTTACTAAAATGAATTCTTAGGTTCTAAAGCTCATATTTATGTACCTCTCCAGCGCTGTAACTACGGAGTCTCTGAAGATGCTGTCTGTGGGTCAAATGATTGGGTAGACGGCCATTCTGAAGTGGAATTCTGGGGTCAATGAAAGTGGTAGCACGACTGTTGTGGTCAACAAAGAAAGACTGCAATAGAATACTAAGAATCAGAAATAATATTAAGAGAGCTACTGAGTTGGTAATATAGGTTTTAACATGATTTCTAACCTGATTTTTTTAGTTTAAGAAATTAAATGGTTAAATATAGTGTGACTAATGTACTGAAAGTAGACTGAAGGACTACTTACATTATACAGACTAAGAAAAGCAATAGAGATAATTATTTTAAGGTATATATTTCTGAATAAAATAATGCATGAAGAGAAGCCATATGTATGTATGTATGTATGTATGTACGTACGTATGTATGTATGTATAATTTTTTTACACAGAATTAAATACCAACTTCATTTCATTCCTGTACCTTGCCTTGTTGATCGGTTTTGATTTCCCATCCTCGTGGGAGTTCCAACCTTGTGTCAGCGAACATGTTGATGAAATTTACTAGGTCCCTATTATGCTGATACCGTTCAAAATTCCGAGCATCTCTGCGGATTTTCAGAATCATATGTTTCAAGCAGGTGCTATTGGTGAAAACTCGATAGGCACTCTGAATACAAAGGAAAAAAAGTGGAGGAATTCAAATGCATTGTGGCAAAGTAACTATGATACACTTTTGCCAAAAAAACCCTCCAACGTATTAATCATGTGTGCCTTTTTAATATAGCAATTATCTACAGCAACAATGAATAGCAAATACCAATCTGGCAAAGGTTCTCCTAACAACAGTCTCAATTGCTCTTCCAGTAGAAACTAAAGTTCCAGAAGAGTTAGGGTTAGAACAAGTGTACAGGTAGTTTCTGACTTACAACACTTCACATAGTGACCATTCGAAGTTACAACAGCACTGAAAAAGGGACTTATGACCATTTTTCACCCTTATGACCATTGCAGCATCCCCTTGGTCATCTGATTTACGTTCAGATACTTGACAACTGACTCACATTTATAACGGTTGCAAAATCCTGGGGTTATGCGACCTCCTTTTGTACCATCTGACAAGCAAAGTCAATGGGGAATCCAGATTGACTTAACAACCCTATTACTAATTTAACAACTGCAGTGATTCAGTTAACAAATGTGGCAAGAAAAGTCATAAAATGGGGCAAAACTCATTTAACAAATGAGCCCAACATAAATTTTGGGCTCAATTGTGGTCGTAAATTGAGGACTAACTGTAGTTCAATTTCCTCCTTCCAAGTCCTGCTACATAGTCACCCGAGCACTCAGTGCAATTCCTTTTCATGCCCATGCCTGAATCCTCTCTGAATTCATATTATTTTTTCAGAGTTCTTTGCAATTGTCATTATTAATATACTAATAAATATTCTTCTTTGAATCACATAATTATCAACTTTTGCTAGTTCATGAGTGACCACCTTTTTCTACATTTTTGAAGGATATTGTCTTTCTTCTTTTCATCTTTTCAATTTTTAGGTTAGAATAGTTACAGATATTGTAACATAGCAGTTCACAACTTGAGAAGTGGGAACTTGTAGTTCTCCTAGCAGCACTCTCAGCAATCCCAGGCAAGATGGCCAGCTGCAAAGGATGATAGCACTGATCACTGACAAAAATTCAGAAGGTCAAAGATTTTCTACTCCTATGCTAAGTGCTAGGTAAGCTAACCAAGCCATTTTGTCCTCTATGAAAGTTAATGAATCCAATATTTTGCACATGCCTGTTTGAGACCATAAATTTATTTATTTTATTTATTTTATTTATTAGATTTGTATACTGCCCTACTCCCGAAGGACTCAGGGCGGTGAACAGTTAAACAATAAATAAAGACTATAAATAGTTGCTCACAACTATGATTAGTACTATAGCCAATTGCAGAGTAGCTAAAAATTCAGTTACCAGAATAAACCCTAGGATTTGGAAAATAATTACTAAACATTTGGCAAGAAAGTTCATAAATTCAGAGCAAATTTCAGATGAAATGTGGGTAAAGTTCTACTATTAATTATTAGAATACATTCAGTCAAATATCCATATTCTCAACAAGCGAGCTTCTTTATATGTTCTACAGACAATTCATTGTCCCACTACAACAGGGGTCAGCAACCCGCGGCTCTGGAGCTGTGACTCTTTCATCCCTCTGCTGCGGTTCTGTTGCTCAAAATACGTGTTACAACCACCAATGTGCGATACTTGTTGGCATGCGATTTATTGAGCTTTTCGACCCCCGGTAGGCCAAACATGGATAAATCCAAGAAAAGAAAAGTATCATAAGAAAACAGAACATTTAATTCAACCTCATATACTAGTTCTGGGGACTCACAGGAAATAGTCAGGTACGGGAAAGGTTTTGTGACTCCCAATGTTTTCTTTTCTGTGGGAAATGGGTCCAAATGACACTCTGAGTGTTTAAAGTTGCCGACCTCTGCACTACAATATCAATAAGGGGAAGCACCAGGGATCTATTGAATTCTTTTTATTGCCTATGCTTATGATTCTGGTGTACTGATTAATTGTATCATTTGCTATATTTTTTGCTATAGTAATACATATATTACTATAATGACACAAGACCCATCTGTAGGTAACAGGATCCCCCTTGTGTTCAAGGCAACCTTATAAAAGTACTTTGGTTAACTAATATAGTCACACAGAATCAGTCATTTTTGTAAATGGGTTACCTGCTTTTTAATTTTGGTTTGTAGATATCTAGGATTATATATATTTGGAGATCATTAATCATTCCACTAGCACTAAATAATCCTTTTAATAGCCTTCTATAAACATAATGCAGACGGATTTCATAATTTTAAAAAAGATCTTCAAGGAAATAAAATACTTGTTTATTATTGTAGCTCCAACTGCTGGCAATATTTTCCAACTTATTCATGGTTATAATTAATCCTTCTAATACTAATTCAAGGTTGTGACATTAAGCTTGAATGCATGTGGCATACTTATTTTACAGGTAGAATCTGAATGAAAGATAATTGGTTTGGTCATTTTGCTTTCTTTGGTGGATTGTAGGTTTAAAAAAAAGGTTGTTTTATAACAAAAAAAAAATATTCCTGTTGATGAAAGCTATTGAAATCACACTCATCATTTAGAATAAATCAAATACCTCAGTTACAGAAAACGAATTTTAAAGAAAGACAATCGCCCATGAAGCATTATAATATTTTAGTTAGAGAAATTTGAATTATTTTTTTAACCTGTGTCTTTCATTTCTGTGTAGTCAGTTATAACCAAAGTATATGCATCTATCAAAATAGATATTTCTTTACTACTGTTCTCAATTTTTATTTTCTGGGAAATGTCTTCCTATCAATTTTTTGTCAAGGAGATGTCACACTTTTTATTACAAATCTGTTAGTATGCTGCAAATGATTCCAAAATACATACTAGCACATGTAATTACTTACTGTAGGATGGAAATAGGCAAATGTGTATTCTGTGTTTTCAACTCACTCTTTCTGACTAATAATAACAGGCTATGGAAACTATAATCCAAAACCCATAGTAAGTATTTCTTATTTAGGGAAGTGAGGTGTTAGGCCCCACAATAGACTGGCATGAATAAGTCTTGAATATACCACGTTGCTCCCTTTTATGTCACAGATTTTGGGGGAAACAAACTTGCATATTGTGATGCATTTTTCTATTTTTGTAGATGTCTTTGTGGCATGCATAATATATTTTTTAATTCAAGAATCCAATAAAAGGTATAAGAAATAATTTAGGATTTGAAATATTGAGATTCTTCTTTCAGGACTAGAAAAATATTAATTTCTTCCATGTTTTACACAGAAGTATATTAGCAGATTGTATCTGTGTAAAACTATGTTTATATAAAATACAAGATGCATATTGTATAGTATATGCTAACATGCTGATGACTAAGTTGCATACTGTCAATGGTTCAACAACCAGAAAAAATTGTTGTGCTTTATAACTGCTAGTGACACACTGTGACTTCATCTTGGATCAATGTCAAAGGCAACCAACCATATGTTACTGTAAATGGTGATAACATTGCATATGAATACTTATTAATCAATAAATACTCAGTATTGAAACAAAATAAGTTTGTAGGCTTTATTTTCTGGATTGCTGCAAAGCAACTTTCTGATGTGGTTGATTCAGGTGAAAAAACCAAATAGGCATGAACCTAACCCAGTCCAATCATTTATTCCTGCAATGCCTATAATACCAAGGGTAGACAATCTGACACTTCTCAGCATAGTTACTTGTCATGAACTTACAAAATACCTTTAAAAATACCCTTTAAACAGGCTTACAATTAAAGATAAAGATGAGTAAAGGTTAGTTAGAATGTGTCAACTGAACTTCAAAACAAAACAAACATTTCTTTGTCTCCCAGCTGATGTCAGGGTAGTTAAAGTCCTCCATTACTATTTTGGTAGTATCTTTACCTAACAGATTGCCTGTTCACTTTTCTCAGAAGTTTGAAGAGCAAACAGAGTTAACTTGTCCATGAGTGCAGGTGTAATATAGTTATCATTACTGAATGATGTTGGTGGGATGAAACTGGAATGTATTTTTGGAAGGATATAAACTGTTTAAAAGAAACAGACCTAAGAAAAGAGGATATGGAGTTCCACCCACCTTAATTTTTTACTTGCATAAGAAATCACTACACCTCTACAAACATTCATAAAACCAAGGATGATAGCCTCCTTGATTGCATGTGAGTTGATATAAAAGGGGGAAAAATGGCATTGCTTTAAGTGTATACCAGAGGCCATCCAAACAGACAGAAGAAATGCTGTTTGAGTCTTTTATTGCTGACCCTGCATTTGCTTTCTACATCTCCTGTTTTGTATCCAAGTTCCCCTTCCTTCTCACCACTCCCTAACTAATTTTTTGATTGATTGTCTGAGAATTTTTGTTTGGGAGTCCCTCCTAAAGATCCTGCAGATTGGTTATCCTTCCCCTTCAATATTGGATTAAAGCCCTGTTGATAAGCTAAACCAGTCATCTTCCAAACAGATTTTCCTAGTTCTTGTAAGGTGCAGCCCTGCCAGAAGCCCTTCTTGTAAATAATATAGATGTGACCCAGGAATTCAAAATTTTCTCAATGGCACCATGTCTTAAGACAATGGTTTACTTCTCAATCCCCCATTCCCTCACTGAATGTTGACCTTCCATTGAAAGTACAGATGGAAAAAAACATCTGTGTTGCTTTCATGCCAAAATGCTCATAGTCTCTTAATATTGTTTTGTTGTATCATTCGTCTCCATGAAAGAAGACAAAAAGTTAATAATCTATGGACTTAATTATTTTATTAAGGCTCTCAGTCATCTTTGATTTTTTTTTTTGTTCTATAAGTGGCATATTGCCATTTGCCTATCTCTAAAAGTTCATCTAAAGGTTTATTTCTTCTGGTAGTTGTTTGTTCCTTATTGTGTTCAATTTGGATTGAGTCTTCTTCTTTTGGATGGACTTTTTTGTTTTGTTGGTTGACTCTCAAGAATACCTAGACTTGCTTCTAGATCCT
This sequence comes from Ptyas mucosa, assembly GCA_012654045.1. Lineage (NCBI taxonomy): Eukaryota > Metazoa > Chordata > Lepidosauria > Squamata > Colubridae > Ptyas > Ptyas mucosa. The sequence continues at coordinate 1,043,184 of WNWU01013410.1, read as the reverse complement.
TTATTTTTTATTTGAGTAATTCATTTAGCTTACATTTGTACATGTGTAATTTAGATCTTTTATGGGAATGAATACATACATAGAACGTATAATATAAGAGACATTACCCTTTGATAAATCATTTGCTTAAGTAAGAATGATACACGTGAGAAATGAAACACTCTCTTGAAGATATCACTGAAGTAAATCACAATCTGTATAGCAGAAAATCAAGTACTTACATAATTTGCATGTAGCACTGTGAAAAATTCAGGATTGGTAATGAACTTTACAGCTGGTGACTGAAGCAATAAAGTGATTTTTTGAGAATTCACTGGTGAAACAGATATTTCTCTCCTAATTTCTGAAACAAAATTGTAAATGTATAAATTATAACAAAAAGGTATTTATATCATTCCTGTCTTCGTATCTTTGTATCTCTGAACGATTTCATGCATAATTCTTCTGCCCTTCCCCAATATACTGTTTAAAATGTTTATTATTACCACACTTTTCCAATAGTTAGGGCTTGTGTTTTTTCTTACTATACTAACTTTAGCTTTAAAACTAAATTTCAGTGTAGTAAAAAAATTATTAAAAAATATTTACCGATCACTGTTAAAAGTTAACAGTATTTAATTAATTGTTAGAAGATTAACAGGACAAAATATATACAAATATCTGGAAGCTACCATGACTTGAGTCTCTAATTTATATTTCCAACAAGCTTTTTTAAAAACTCTATTGAGCACTTAGTGTATCAATATTTTTGGATTATATTCACAGTCTTAATCCCACACCAATACTACATTTCCACTCCATAACAATAATATATAAATATATATATATATATATATATATATATATATATATATATATATATA
>WNWU01013410.1:1003466-1040880 GCA_012654045.1 Ptyas mucosa | reverse complement strand
AGGGAAGCCCCGATCCTTCCCCCCCCCCCTTGTATCCAGCAGAGCCGGTTCTCTTTCCCTGGGCAGCCTTCCCCCACCCCCTTGTATCCAGCAGAGCTGGTTCTCTTTCCCTGGGCAGCCTGCTGGGCTGGGGAGAAGGGAAGCCCCAATCCTTCCCCTGCCCCCTTGTATCTAGCGGAGCCGGTTCTCTCCCCCTGGACAATCTGCTGGGCTGGGCAGAAGGGAAGCCCCGATCCTTCCCCCACCCCCTTGTATCCAGCGGAGCCGGTTCTCTCCCCCTGGACAGTCTGCTGGGCTGGGGAGAAGGGAAGCCCCGATCCTTCCCCCACCCCCTTGTATCCAGTAGAGCCGGTTCTCTCCCCCTGGACAGTCTGCTGGGCTGGGGAGAAGGGAAGCCCCAATCCTTCCCCCACCCCCTTGTATCCAGTGGAGCCGGTTCTCTACCCCTTGGCAGAGGAGCAGAGGCACCGGCCGCCTCTCTGCTCAGGTGTGAGCGAGTGAGCAGCCAGCCAGCCGCGGGAGAAGCTGTAAAAAGCTGCAAGCCTCCCTGCAACCCCTAAAGCCAAAAAGGGGCACGGGGGAGGAGCGCCGCACCCCCCACACCCCATTTTGGCTTTAGGGAGCAATCCCAGGAGCCAAAACGGTTGCAGGAAAAAAGGCCTTTTTTGGGTGACTCAAATATAAGCCGAGGGGGGCTTTTTTCAGCCTGAAAAACGTGCTGAAAAACTCAGCTTATATTCGAGTATATACGGTACCTATAGTATTCTCAGAAGTTTTCTCCAATACCACATTTTAAAAGATCTCATTATAGGAGCCTTGGTGCCCAGTGATTAGAATGCAGTATTGCAGACTAATTCAGCTCACTTCCAGGAGTTCGATTCTCATCAGTTCAAGGTTGGGTCAACCTTCCATCCTTCCAAGGTCATTAAAATGAGGACCCAGATTGTTGGGGCAATGTGCTGACCCTGTAAATTGCTTAGAGAGGGCTATAAAGCACTATGAAGTGATATATACGTCTAAGTGCTGTCGCTATATCCTACTTTTTCAAAACCCAAGTTCCATTTTAATAGTGCATAAGGAAAATACTTGCCTTCATGATTTTGAACATATAGCCTACATATTGAATATCTTTTTCAAGACCATTGTTCTTCTAATCAAATATTAGTCTGCATTAATCTACGTGTTGATGGTTGATCCTAAAAGGAACTTCAGTGTCTTCATTATTAATTCTAAGGCTGTTTCCTATATCTGTTGTCATTAATTTGACCTTTTGTATATTTAACTTTAGCCCCATTTTTTCACTCTGCTTCTTGACTTGTTACTAGAACTTGCAGACCATTATTAGGTATTAGCAAAAGGCATGACAATAATCTGAGTTTGTTGTGTGAGACAAATCACATCTATGGGCCATCTCTTCTTGAGATGAAAAATATTTACCGATTTCAGAAGTCTTTTTTTCAAAGAGCAATTCTAGTTTATTGGACACTGAGAGATGCATATAACCTCTGCTTGGTTATAAAAAATATCAAAGAAACAAGAATTTATCCATGTTTTTTTGCAATAAAAGCAGACACAATATGCTGCATGGTAAACAGAGATGTAATGAATACATTCTTTGAGGAAGTATTACATTTTCTCTAATGCCAAACATTATAACCACACTGTACAGAAAATGAGACATTCATTGTAATAGAACTAACATCTTAAAACACAAAAACTAAACCAAAACCAAGCTTTTATTACATATAAAGTATTTCCGCAGTAGGATCTAGTACCAGTTGATACACTTTTCAATTTTCTAACATGCAATTGAACTGTCTATATCTATTTAGACATGATTTCCATAATGATGATAATCTCCTTGGAATTCCTGCACTTGTAATTTAGATGATAGAGTTACTGTTAAGAATGTAAGCTTCCTTTTGCCCAAAGTTGCTCTTTTCCCTCTTAAATGGAGGAGTTATTATGTTTAAATGTTATTTGTTTAACATTTTAAATGAACAATATTGTATTTTTTAATGCAAAGTGAAGAATACCATTTGGCCACACAAAATGCCTTACCTGTATTTGCCTGGGAAGGGTCTGCTTCAGAATCACTGCCTCCTCCAGGAGGGAGTCTTTCCACACGACTGCTGACAGCAGCGTCCTCTTCTGTTCTGTCTGTAGCAATAGTTCGCTGTATATTTTGATATCTTGATTTTGGCAAAGGAAAGAAATAGAAATATATTAATGATCTACACTTCTGAAATTAGGAAAAGAAATTTTCCAATGTGTCTGTGTGTCTACATTTAAAATTCAGCTGGACTGAGAATTTTAACTGATTTGAAATTATTATCTTTTTGTTCAAATATATACAGTAACATAAAATATATAGTTAAAAGCATAGAATTAAAACTAAGCATAAAACCATAGTCAATTAAAAAGAATAATATAAACGAATAATTTAAAAATGTGTACGATCATTTAAAATGCCTTGTTAATTGCCAACTTTATCAAACAAAGCTTTTCGGTCAATTGAATCTAAAGCGATAGCTGCTGATAATTTGCTCCATTTCGTTTTTCAGAAAGAAAGTAATACTGTGGAAGGAACAACCCCCATCTAAGGGGTTGTTCAAGATAGATTTTATGGCTCTTTATTTTATATCTTTCTTTTCCAGTAAACATTCAAAGTAATACAATTTAAAAACCAAAAGTACTTTCTTCCCTCTGTTGATTGGACATCACTTTAGAGCAGCTTTTTCATATCTCAGATGCTCCATTCAAATCAGGATCATATAATCAATATAATTATATTATTCAATTTGAAGTTTGCTAACAAAACTATAAGGACCACTCAGAACATCTTCTAACCTTTTTTGTTTCATAGCAATCACTTTAAATTTCAGTACTTTTAAGAATATCCTACCCAGAAGTTTGTACGTTTTGATATTACATAAAGAAGGGATCCTACTGGTCTTAAAGAACAAGATAGTTTATATAGTGAAGAAATTCTGAAAATATATAGTGGGCTTAGACTAAGATCATAACTAACTTTAGCAGCATAAGGGCAGCCAGTACAAAAGTGCTACAAAAGGGAAAACATGCATTATTGCTGTTCTAGCCCATTAATTTTACTGTGCATTATTGCTTAAAGTACTGTATTGCCATCTCTGATGCTATTTCTTTAACCTCAGGAAGACTTTGCTACAAACCTGTGGGTTTAGCCTATAATTTTATTTCATTTGTACACACACACACACACACACACGTAAAATTGCTTAAGTCATCTTGAAGGCTGAATAAGTAATGCAAGTGTGAGACAAAAATATTTCTTTAAGTAAACTAACATGGCTTGGTTTAACAAATCTCTGTGGAATCTGTAAAGAGACTGAAAAATCAGAATAGAAAAAGTATTGCCACTTTTGAACTTTAGCACTGGAGAAGATTTCTGAAAATATCACAGATCACCAAAAGAATAAAAAATGAATAATCAAATCAATCAATCCAGAGTTCTCCTTAAAGACACAATGATCAGACCCATTACGTAAAAATCTAGGTAGCTGTAGATATCAACAAAGGTGGGAAAGAGAAAAGGATAACTAGATCAAGGTGGGTGGATCTGATTACAGCAGCAATGTGTGAAATATTGGAAGATCTGAAGGGGATATTTGGAGACAATTCTTTCTGGAGAACTCCTAGGCAATCAGGAGTAAAAATTGACATAGATTTGATGGCAAATAATAAAAAAAAATCAAAATAAGTTTCAGCAGGAGTTTATGTACCTTTTTCATTTTAATAGTTAAAAATTCAGGCAGACCATATTTAAAAATATAAGCTGAGAGTAAATGATAATAAGCAATTGTGTTGTAGTATTTACTCAACAGGTTTGCAAATTCTGTACTACTGTTGTAACGTATTACTGTTTTGAATCTTACAGCATTTGGCTGGAAAAGACCTACAGAACTATCAGAACATAGACACCAGAAAGACATAGGCTGAAGACTCAGATAGTCTCATTCAGATCTTTTACAGAGAATAATTTTATAAGACTCACAGATGTTTGAATTCATGTAACTTCCGCGGAAGTATGATAAGTAATAGAAATGCCTTCTTAAAGCCTTCCACCTGCATTTGATTTTTGCCCTCCAAAAGAATGCCTGGAACACTTAAATCAAATAAAATAGCAATAGCAATAGCACTTAGACTTATATACTGCTTCACAGGCTTTACACTGTAAAACTCTCTAAGCCGTTTACAGAGTCAGAATATTGTCCCTAATATTGTCCCTAACAATCTGGGTCCTCATCTAACTGATCTCGGAAGGATGGAAGTCAATCTTGGGCCTGTGAGACTTGAACTGCCAAATTTCAGGCAGCTGGCAATCAGCAGAAGTAGCCTACAGTACTGTTTAAGTGTTAATTAGGCAGAATAAAACAGTTAAAGTAAAATGTATCTATTTACATTGATTTCTTAAATTTGAGTCAGTGGGATCTTAATAATCTTGAATATTTGCCCTAATTGGAAAGAAGGATATAACCTTTTGTAATGAACAATTATTAATTGATTTAGATGTTTGGTATAGCTTTTGCTTTAAACGTAAAATTCAAAAATCCTTTTACAATTTTATAAGTTACTCGGCGTTTCTGGCTAGAATCTTGTCTTGATTCCAGTCTGCAGAAATAAGAATTGTGTTAACGGCCTTTTGAAATGAAGTTGTTTTTTTTTGGAACACTACTATATACTTTATCCATTGAGACATTTACTTTTGCACTCTGTGACTAACCTTGGGCAAGTGCATTTATGTTGGCACAAAATAAATGAAAACTGCCTACCAAATATAGACATTGATTAAACTTTGATCAGATACACTGAGCAAAAGAACATTTTATACATTTTATATAATATGTATATTTAATACACAGACACAATATTATATATTGTATCTCTCCAGTTATAGCAAGATATATTTAATGAGCCTTATTGGGCAAATATATTGTGTATTTCCTCTTTGAGTTACTGTCTGCTAAGGAATAGAATTGTGAACATACCGTATATACTCGAATATTATTTGATTTTCAGCAAGTTTTTCAGGCTGAAAAAGCCCCCCTCGGCTTATATTCAAGTCATGAAAAAAAATGCCTTTTTAAAAGGAAACAAATGAATAGACCCGTGTCTGTAAAAATAGAAAAAACAGCCCCTTTCAGCTTCAGTATAGGTTAGTTATCATAAGTGGATTTGAACAGCCTCCCGATTCTCAGCTGATTTGCTCTCAGCTGTTTTGGGCAGGGGTCTTTTTCTAGCTGCAAAGAGTACTGGTGGAGCACTTTTTTTTTTCTCCTTGTGCAATTCAAGCTGAAAACGAAACCGAAACTAAAGCAGGTTGTTGGCTTTTCTGTTTACTTGCAACATTGGAAAGTTTTCTTTTTCCTCATCAAAAACCAATGGGAAATTTATGGCAAATGGCAAAAGAGGAGAGTTCAAGATTTTAAAACACAAAAGAAAAAAAAGCTCTATTTAACTAGGGAATTGTAATAATTGAGATACTATTAATTGTATATTGTGTTGAAAGGAGAAATGGTTAAATTGTGGTTTGGAAGAATATATGGGGGATATTATTTGGTTTATTATTATTGGTAAATATAATTAATTGATTTGTAAGAAATTGGATTGCATGGAAATAATTGGAATATTCATGTTCATATTGATTAATATACAAAAAAGATAGTTATATAACTAATTGATTTATATTAAAATGTTGAATTTGTATTGAACAACTGTAATATTACATAATTAACCAATGTGAGGATGGATATAAAAATAGATGACAATGGGAAGGGGTATAATATAGAATAGAAGTGAAAAATTGAATTTGATTAAGATTAGAGATGAGGATGAAGGGTAATATTGGTTTTTTAAAAAAATAGATGAGGAATAAATATGGCAAAAAGGAAATATAGAAATTGTAAATTTAAGTGAAATGACTGAACACTGTTTAAATTTGTGAACCGGCCAAATACTCTGTTCAAAGAAAATACACTGTATGTTTGTATGTGTGTTTCTAATTATTGCTATTTATTCATATTTGTTCTCTTTTATTCTTTAAAGTTTAACAATTCATTCTTTATCTTAATATCTTTATATTTGTTTGGGGTTGGTTTTCTTCCCTTTCATCTTTTTTATTGTACAGCAATCTTTCTCCTCAAACCTACCACCTCTCTCTTTGAGAAAGGGGGGAGAAAGAGAATGAGAGAGAGAGAAAGAGGGGAGAGAGAAAGAATGAGAAGGAGAGGGGGAGAGAGAAATGGTGATAAAATGTGAGGACAGTCGTAAGTTCGAGGACGAGTCAAAAATAACTGTTTCAGCCCTCTGAGTAGGCCATATGCACAAAAGGACTACCCAGAGGGCTGAAAAAAGTGATTTCTGACAGATCCTTGCACTTTTGACCAGTTTTTGCACTTATGACTGGTCATCATTTATGCCCATTGTAGCATTCTTAACAACCATGTCACTCATTTCACAGCTGCTTCTCTTCACCATGGTGATAAGATAGGGCAAAAACATAAAATGTGAGGACAGTCGTAAGTTCGAGGATTGGTCACAAGTGTGAGGACCAGTCAAAAATAACTTTTTCAGCCTTCTGAGTAGTCCATATGCACAAAAGGACTACCGAGAGGGCTGAAAAAAGTGATTTCTGACAGGTCCTCGCACTTTTGACCAGTCTTTTTTTATTTTGAAATTTACCAGTAGCTGCTGCATTTCCTACCCCCGGCTTATACTCGAGTCAATAAGTTTTCCCAGTTTTTTGTGGTAAAACTGGGGGCCTCGGCTTATATTCGGGTCGGCTTATACTCGAGTATATAGGTATATGCTCTTTTTGGTTTTTTGCCTATTATATTTTGGCCCAAAAACTTACCGCCGATTGAGTTGTTCCATTTGTTGGATTGATCCAGATCTGCGTATTCCATCAGGAGTAGCTGCAGCTGTAGGCCGTTGCCAAGTTGTAGTTCGATTTACATGATCCACATAAAATACTCGTCCATGACTGTCTATCCGAGCTTCCCAGTCTTACATTTTTTGGGGGGGAGTTGAGGTGGGAGACAGAAACAAATTAATTTTAATTGGAATATCCAAAATATAGATATTTGAAATTTAGCCTATGGATGTCATATTTGCCCTTAAATCTATAAAGTAATGCAAACATATTTCCATAAATCATAAGAAAAGGTATATCAATCTATTAAGCAGAGTTTCTATCAAAAAACATTACAATTAGCGTAGGAGCTGATGCATTAATCTTATTATATAAGCCATCTTGGTGAGATGTATGATGTATGACAGCATATATATATATATATATATATATATATATATATATATATATATTACTAGCTGAATACCCATGCTCCAATACAGAACTATGTGATTGGGCTTGATAAATCAACACTTACAGCTTGAAAATTAATGAGTAGTTATGATCGGCCTCTCCTCTCCCCCTCTCTCCCTCAGTATTGCCCCACAGAAGTCCATCCTATCCTATCCTATCCTGTCCTGTCCTGTCCTGTCCTGTCCTGTCCTGTCCTGTCCTGTCCTGTCCTATCCTATCCTCCCTTCTCGCCCTCAGTCTTGCCCACAGAAGCCTCTCCTATCCTATCCCCTTCCCTCCCTCAGCCTTGCCCCACAGAAGCCTCCCCTATCCTATCCCGCTTGTTGCCGTGAAAGTAAAACTGAAACTCCTCTCCTCTGCTTGTGTTTTGCATTTGGAACAGATTTCTTTTCAGGTGGGGAGGGGGAGTAGAACTCCTTAGCATCCGAGAGCTGTTTGGAAAGTGAAACAGTATTTGCTGTGTGAGCAAGAAGGAGACAGGAAGGAGGCTGTGGCTTAGCTCAACTGTTCTGTAGTAAAGCTGCTTGCTGCTGTGTAAAACTGAAACTGAAACTGTATTTTGTATTTTGCATTTGGAACAGATTTCTTTTCAGGTGGCGATGGGGAGTAGAACTCCTTAGCATCAGAGTGTGTTAATAATAATATAGGAAATTCTAATGCTCTGATGGTCATTTTGAAAAATCCTTTCTTAGTGAGCACCTAGAAGTCAAAAGGAACACACGGGGCAAATTTCAAGTTTGTAGGCTTTACGGTTCTGGAGATGTTGTGATGATGCGTGAGTGGTGTTTCGCTTATATATATATATATAAATTTAATAAGTAAGATACAAACATTCAATAACGTTTACTACGTTCCCAAATTGCATTTGTGCTCCCACCCTCCTCTGTTCTGACTCTGCAAGTATTGTGATCTAAAGTAATCATTAATAAAGCCCCAAGTTGGGCTAATATATAATTTCAAAAGTTTGAATTAGGGATATGTCAAGTGAACTAGTCAGCGTAGCTAATCTCATTGGAAAAAAATGAAAAAATAATCTAAAATCATTTCTACAGTTTTGCTCCTTGAATTTCCTAATCCATTCTCCATCACAAAGTCAGGAGCTAAAATGAAAGACCTACAATTGTCCATAGTTGTTAAGGCTTAGGGAAGTTGAAATCCCACAGTATTAGGAACAATATATGTTCTCCATCCCATCTATCAGCAATGGAGCTGTTCCGGATAATGAAGTGATCAAGGAAGACCTCACACATATAATGTATCTCTCACTAAAGTTTATATATTGCCATATAGTTTCCAAATTAGGATAAATATACATTAAATAAATGTATATTTAAATAAATATATAATAAAAATAAAAATGTATATTTAAATAAATATACATTTTAAGACCTAATATTTTGCAAGAAATAGAAAATCCCCCCAAAAAGAACAATTTTAATTCAAATTTTGCCTTATTTGTAATGTTTCCATTTTTTGTAAGAATACTTTCTAAAAATTTGAATGTTTTTTTTTAAATGATGGATGAAAATATACATAACAATAAACCAAGAATAGGATATACATTATTGTTTGGCATATAATGCCAAAATATTAACTATGATTAGATGAGTAGGCCTTAGATTTTAATAATTATTTTAAAATGTGATGTTTGGGACACTGATCACTGAATCATTAAAATTCAGAATGTAATAGAAGAAACTGGAAATTTGTTCAGTCAGTTTAAAACTGTGAAATTATCCAATGAATAATACAGCAAGATTTCATATATCACATAAAATGGTTAATGAAAACTGAAAAAACAATTAATTACCCAGCTGGCAATCTATAAGACTGTAAATTTCTTTCATATACTATAAATTATACCATGTGTATTCACATACTTTAAAGATATAATTGGAATATCATGTCAAGATGATAGTGATAACAAAATAGTTTCAATTCAGACATGCTGTATAACTTCATTTACTTTCTGCATATATTGAAACTATATTAAATGGTTATAGAAATTGGAATAATCGATAGATTTTTGTTAACCAAGAACTCCCTAGCTTTACACATTTATATATGCCCAGAACCTAAAAAGTGTGTCATTTTTATCACAGCAACTCCTACATAGCAGAGTATTCCTATGTTGACTTTACAAGACTTTGAGAACCTGGTTTCTTTTTTGTACCTTGGATAAGCCCATTCTGAAATGACTATTAATTAAAATGTGGTATGTTTTGGTTTGATCTGAATTATCCTGTACTGCTGGATTTCATGTTCTTTGTATTTCTATTTTTACATGTTTAGGCAAATGGTAATTGTCTAGAGTTGGGTAACCATAGAAATAATATACCGTGTTTCCCTGAAAATAGTACATGTCCCGAAAATAAGGCCAAGCCTGATTTTTGGGGTGGGCGTAAATAAATACCCTCCCCCGAAATTAGTGAAGGGGTGGGCGTGGCCAGCACAGGAGGCAGCCCTTCCCTTCCCCGGTCAGCTAATGGCAGCTGGGCCCTTTAATTGTGACCTGTGGATCAGCTGAGCTGATCGGGAGCTGCCTCTCATTCTCTTTCCCAGTGTTCTTGGGGTTCACCCGCCTCTCATCTATTCATCCACCCATCCCCCTCACCTGCAAACTCCTGCCCCACTCGCAAGAGAGCAGCTGCCTGGCTCTTCTTGCCACATTGTGCCCACCTAGCATTGAGGATGGCTTCCACTGGAAGCTGCTGGAAACAGAGAAGACGCTGATCGGGCCAGCTGCCTGCTGCCAAGTCTTCCGGGAGCCCGGACAGAGTGTCTTCCAACAGCTGGAGCAGCGGGCTGCTTCCCACTCTATGTTTCCAACTCCATGTGGCTGCCCCGGCTCCCAAAAGACTCGACAGCAGGCAGCTAGCCCGACTGGCCTCTTCTCAGCTTCCAGCCGGGTTTCGAAAGCTGCACAGGAAGCTAACCTCAGTGCTCGGATGGTGTCGGTATCGGCGTGGTCTCCCCATGCGGGGCTGCAGCTTCCTTCACTGGCTCTTTGCCCTGGCTGCTGGAAGACTCTCTGTCCCAGCTGCCAGAAGACTTGGCAGCAGGCGGCTGGCTCGAGCAGCGTCTTCTCCATTTCCAGCGGCTTCCATCTGTGTGCTCACCGGCTTTGTCCACATTGACATGGTGAGGCCTGGGGGGCACGGAAGTGGGGGAGGGAACAGGCACTTGCGCGGCTTGGCGCCTTAGGGCCGCTCACATTTCCCCCCCAAAGGAGAGACACAGCTTGATGGCACACGGAGGATGCCTCTCTCTGCCAGACCCCCCGATAATAAGGCCAAGGCCATATTTTGGGGGTCAAAAGAAACACAGTATTTTAAATAAATGCATAAATAAAGCTATATGTATGCAGGCTTTTCTGCCCCCTTTATCAATGCTGGCTTCCTGGATACTGTATTTTTCAGAACATAAGACGCACAGGAGTATAAGATTTACCTTAGTTTTTGGGGAGGAAAATAAGAAAAAAGCTGATTGGCAAGTGGATCGGCCTCCCGGAATACCCCCAAACAGCTGTTCCCAGAGGTGAATTTTAGCAACAGGTTCCTTGGTTGTGAACGCTGTTCCTTGCTTTTTTTTCCTGTCTCTGAAACTTCTGAAACTCTGTTTCAGAAAAAACTTTCTTTTCTGCCTCTGAAAGCCTCCGAAACAGAGCTTCAGAAAAAAAGCTTCTGAAGCTCTGTTTGAGGGCTTCTTTTCTGAAGCTTCTTTTCTGATGCTTTTTTCAGCCTCTGAAACCTCCGTTTGAGAAGCTGGGCAGGGCTATATTAGGAGTATAAGATGCACCCAGATTTTCACCCTCTTTTTTGGGGGAAAAAGGTGCATCTTATACTCCAAAAAATACGGTACTTAATATCTAGGCATCAGCTAAATCAGTGTTTCTGAAACTTGGCAACTCTTAAGACATATGGAGTTCAAGTCCCAGAATTTGGGACTTTGAAGCCCACATGTCTTAAAGTTGCCAAGTTTCAGAAAGTTTCACTAAGTTAGATAAATAGCTTAACACAAATTGTTCTTTCTTTATTACATCAGGTATACATCAAATTTAAATAAATGTTCTCTCAGCTTAAGTGTAGTCTATTTATTGCTATGAAGCACTATTCAAAACATAAGATATTAAAACTTGAGCTCAAATTGCAGATGCAATCTAAGAAATTGAATTTAAAAATCATTCCACTGAACATTATCATTCCAATATAATTTTAAATCAAATTAAGGCAAAAGTAATACAATTTGTGCAGCTTTCAATAGGCATAAATCACTAAAGGAAAAAGAAATATATTCAGAAACACAGAACAAAGAAATAAGGAGGTATAATAATGGGAACTAATTAATTAGTTCTTTATTTTCTTGTTAATAAACAACCCTAGATAATCCATGACCCACTCGGTCATTATTTCAGAGATATTTCCTTACCTAAATGGAGAACAGAATGATCAAGGACAAAAAACAAAACAGAACCCCAGTATGAGCGGGAACAACTTCTGATTTCTTCCTGGCATAACCATGGCTGACTCTGTGGTAACCAATGCTGGGAGTGGTTTACCTGGCCTCTGCAGGACTATACTGGGACTGATCTTTTGAACCTTTGAGCAGTTATGTGGATGCCTGGCAGCATTGAAGCAACCTCAAATTTACCAAATTTCATTCCCACAGGAGTCATGGATCCCAGATTTTGCAATGATAATTCAATACATGTAAATTTGTTAAATAACAATGACAATATTGTTACTGAGAGCCAGTTTGGTCTAGTGGTTAAGGCATCATGCTAGAAAGTAGGAAACAATGAGTTCCAATCCTGCATGAAACAGGGTGGATGACTTTAGACATGAAAGCCAGCTGGATGACTTTGGGCCAGTCACTTTCTCTCAACCCAACACATCTCACGGGTTGTTGTGGGGAAAATAGAAGGAGGAAGGTGTGTTGGATATGTTTGCTACCTTGAGTTATTTGTAAAAATAATAAAAATTGATATAAATAAGCAAGTAAATAAATAAAAGTTATTCTTAAACAATAACAGTACAACAACTTGCCCTGATTTGCAAACTGCTTGGTAAAGATTTAAAAGGAAAAACATTTTTGTCTATTAAGTGATGTTGGCATGTTATATATCTTTGTTTGGCCTTAGTGTGGAGATTTCTGAGCATTAAATTACTGATGATTTCTTTTAGTTTTTATTAAATTAACAAGAACAGAATCAAATCCAATTATTAGGTTGGTTAATACCAAGACTATGAAATATTTATAAAAAGGTGACAATGATATGAAGTATTATAGATCAGAGCATGCCCTCTAGTGGGCAACACTTATTAATGCAGGACATTTTAGGAAATTTTTAACTAAAAGTATTTATTTTACTTTACTCATTTTGCAGACATATTTTGTAGAAGGATTCAAACATACAAGAAATATGGATGTTCACTGTCAAAACCATCCACATTTATATGCTGCTTGCTGTCTGAAGATCATACAGGCAAACTTCAAATGAAAAGATAATTTGGACTTGGTGAGATCCTCAGGATAGAATGCATTCTCTTCAAATAGTTGTTCTCTTCATCTTTGAAAAGCAACTGAAGATTTAACTCAGTACGCTGATGACACCCAGCTGTACATCTCCACCCCAGACCATCCCAACGATGCCTTGGAAGTGATGTCCCAGTGCCTGGAGGCCGTGCGGGTCTGGATGGGGAGAAACAGGCTCCGACTCAACCCGTCGAAGACCGAGTGGCTGTGGCTACCGGCGTCCTGGTATAGCCAGCTGGTTATTGGGGGTGAATCATTGGCCCCCACGGAAAGGGCTCGCAACTTGGCCGTCCTCCTGGACTCACGGCTGTCTTTAGAAGAGCATATGATGACCGTGGCAAGGGGGGCTTTCTATCAGGTTCGCCTGATACGCCAGTTGCGCCCCTTTCTAGATCGGGACTCCCTACGCACAGTCACTCAAGCACTCGTCACTTCTCGTCTGGACTACTGTAACGCTCTCTACATGGGGCTCTCCTTGGGGTGTACCCGGAGGCTCCAACTGGTGCAGAATGCAGCTGCGCGGGGGCTTATGGGGGCAACAGGGCACTCCCATGTGACACCTCTCCTGCGTGAGCTGCATTGGCTTCCAGTGGACTTTCGGGTGCGCTTCAAGGTGTTGGTAACCACCTTTAAAGTGCTCCATGGCTTAGGGCCGCGGTAGTTACGGGACCGCCTTCTGCCACCAATTGCCTCCCACCGGCCAGTTCGCTCCCACAGAGAGGGCCTCCTCAGGGTGCCGTCCACCAGACAATGTCGGCTGGCGACCCCCAGGGGGAGAGCCTTCTCTGTGGTGGCGCCCACCCTCTGGAACGACCTACCCCCAGAGATACGAGTGATCCCAGACCTCCGGACTTTTCGTCGGGCATTTAAAACCTATTTTTTTCAGTTAGCCGGGCTGGCCTGACTCCATGTGGGTTTTAACGTTTGATATGGATTTTAACTGAATTGTTTTAAATTATGGGCCAAATTTTATAAATTATTTTAAAATTATTTTAACTTTTGTATGTAGTTGTTTTAGTTGGCTGTTCACCGCCCTGAGTCCGGAAGGAGAAGGGTGGTATAAAAATTCAATAAATAAAATGAATAAAATAAATAAACTCATCATAGTCACATTCTATCAGAATGATTTCCTGTGCTTTCTGAAGTGAATTGGGACTTAAATGCACTATGATACCTGGGGGAAAATTCCTGCAGCTGATGCATAACTATATTTGTAAAGCATGAAATGATGAGATAAAATGAAACAAAGGACTTAAAGGGAAAGCAGAATCTTACTTGGTGGAAGAGGCTCATCAACAGTTGGGTACTGATGGTGGTCAGGTCTCAATGAAGGAAGCTGGTTGATTGGCTGAGAATTATGGAGCAAAGGGCAATCACCTGTGGATAAGAAAGTGCAGAAGTGCATATTCATTCAAAGTTGCCACACCTTGATTGCAGATGCATTGTGATAAACACATATGATATGAAGGTTTGGGAATGATAAGTGTTGACAAAAGTTTGGTGTAGTAACAATCTAGAAATATTTATATAACAGACAGGTACTGAAATATAAAAGCAAAAGAAAGATATTTGGAGGATTGATGGTGAAATCCCCACATGTAAACCCATAACAATTTAAAACATCAGGTGAGGATATAAATGTAATCTTCCTCAATTGGCACTAACTTTTTAAAGTTAGAATTCCAGCCAGCATGGCTAGTGACTCTACTGCTGAGTGTTGTGTGTCTACACATGGAGGGCACCACCATAATAAAGGAAGATACAGCATATCTAAGGTGAAGTGGAACATATTATATACAAAACATATATTCAAGTCCAAAGGAAATAAAGAGAAAATTGGAGAGTTTAGTGATTCTAATCAACCAATCTGCACTTGAAAATTTCTGAATTTGGTGGCTTCTTAGAGTATTATTTTTTTCTATAATCCAGGGTTAAATTCACTCTTTCACCTGAGGTGTATTACTCATTAACAGAGAAAATAGACAAGGACTCATGGAGCTGAGAAAAAATTGTTTAGAAATAAGGCAGAAATCTTGTGACCTGCAGCACCAGATACTCAATGATAAATGCTTAGGACTGTGATGGTGAACCTATGACACGCGTGCTGTAAGTGGCACACAGAGCCACCTCTCCGGGCACACGAGCCATCATCTGTTGCTCTTCTGGGTTCTGCTGCGCTGGCCAACTGGACTTTACACATGCAGGAGTGCTGGAAACCAGAAGAGCAGCTGTCCGGTGTGCCTGCATGTGCTGGGAAGATGATCTTCCAGTTTCCGGCACGTACATGCTCACCGGCCAGCTGGTCTTTGTACGTGCATGCATGCATGCCAGAAACTGGAAGATCAGGTGGCCGGTGCGCATGCACGCGCTGGAAACTGGAAGATCATCTTCCCGGTATGTGCTGGGTGGCTGCTCTTCCGGTTTCCGGCATGCACATACACGTGCTCCCATTTCGGCACTCGGTGCTGAAAAGGTTCGCCAACACTGGCTTAGGACATGGACTGCAAAGTGGCAATCATATATTTCTTACTTTCTACACACCATACATTTGATAGCTCATTTCCTAAGTAAATTATCATGAAAGCACAATAAAAAAGAAAATTCAATTCCCACATCTGCATTTAAAAGTGGGTTTTTAAATCAGATATTCTATATTAAATAAAAGTTTCTCTATATGATATGATCTTTATTATTTATTATTTCTGCCTAAGTTATGATTTTCAAGGTCCTCCTCCAAATCTAACCTTCTCTTCTGATGCTTGGGCCTGCTACTGGAGACTCTATATTTTCTGGAGTTCCCTGTAGATTTGTTCCGGGAACTACCAATTCCTCAGGCCAATGGGCAGAGCTATCCAGCTGTTCCCTGTCCAACTCAGGGCTTTGACCTGAGTCTGGCACTGATTCAAAAGCACTATTTTCCTCCTCTTCATCATCCTGTGAAGAAAAAACCGTGCTCTCAGAAATCTTTGCACTGTCAACAGAAGAGAACCTAGTATGGCTTGAGAATCGGTTGGCACTCTCATGGCCAGAAGTGCTGTAACAGGAAGTGCTGTAACAGGAGGTACTGTAGCAGGAAGTGCTATAACAAGAAGTGCTATAACAGGATGTATCACACACTTCATACTCAGGGTCACCATTTGGTCTAGGACTCAGTTCACTGTCACTTTCAGTTCTTGGCCCTTCATTATCCAATGTTTGTTCATTTAAATCAGCAAGGTGTTCAATGGAGGTGCTGCGTGGAACAGTTCCCCGGACAAAGTTCTCTTCTACTAAGTTTTCCTGAGGAGCTTCAGCCAATACTGTTTCAGTCTCACTAATTAAATCTTTCTCAGATACTTCCCTCACTGTCAGTTCCTCATCATTCTCTATTACACTGCCTTGTTGTTCCTCCTCCCCTTCTCCATCATCACTACTCAACTGGGCAGAAGGCAAACTGTGCAAGAGATTGTGTATTCTTATGTAGTGTGTACGGGGAGTCTCAGGCTCCCCACAAGCAGATGCAATCACTGTTTCAAGTTCTGACACAGGCAAGGAACAAGGCCTGCTTTTTCTTTTCACCATGGTCCTTAGTTGTAGCTTGCTCTCCTTTTCATCATCATTCTCATCTTGGTCCTCTTGGGCTGAAGCCCCTTCATTATCCTGATTCTTCTCTAAATCCTTGGTAGCTTGAACATCCCCACTCACCTCATCAATAGATAAGGCTTCTATGCTGATAAAGATGTCACTATCTCCCTGAGTAACAGAATTAACTTTGTTGTTTTCTCTAACTTCAGACTCTGGAGGAGTGCATGCCAGCAAAGGTAGTCGTTCACTGAGTTCCGCAGCACTTGGAGAAGGCATTATTTCCACTGGAATGGATTCCGAGAGATTAACTGTGTCTGCTGCTACTGCGTCATTCTCTCTATATCCTGCTAGCTCTTCTTTGAAGGAGCAGCTCAAGGTAGGTTCTTCAGCTCCAGAGTTGCCCACACTGATGCATATTAGTGGACATTCATTTAGCTTTTCTGAAGCTGCACTTTCTGAGGTCTCTATACTGTTGCATGCTGACGTGTTAATGGGGCTTTCTTGAAGTTCAATTGATTCATGGTCTGCAGCAATAGAGACTTCTTCATCATCTGCTAGAAGCAAAAAGAAAAGAAACATGACATATAAGTAAAATTGGGTATAAATAATTTAGCCTGGCACTTCAAAAAACCTACATAAACATATACAAATATCTGTTAATTACAGCTCAGACTTAAGCTCACCTCATATATTTTAGTAACAATTGAATTAAATGCATTTATTAAATCAAATAATTTGGAATATCATATATAGACCAAAATGCTTAAAATATTAAGCAAGATATTAATTTTCTGTTATTTAGAACTGAATCCATGATTCATTAGGCTAAAAGCCTATATATACTCACCTTGGAATAAATCCCATTGAATACAATGGGATTTTATTCTGAGTAGATATGCATAGCATTGTACTTTGAATTAAGGAGTGCTTTCATATGTAAAAATGTAAAAAAAGAGAGAGAAATAGATCCATGTGTAAAATATCAACCTATTAAGGTTAATGAGATAATTTTACACATGTCTACTCAGAAACAGAAACAGTTTAATGGATTTCAGCTCTGTTTGGAATTAATCAAAAGAGTAATAAAGTTCTATATTATTATTAAGGCAAAATGATATTTCTGTTTTCATATGCATGTATGAGAAACAGAAGCCAACAAAATCCCCATGTTGACTCAGAATGCAATGTATATGTTTATTTTCTGAGTATAGTTAATCTTATTACAGACTTCGCAAGACATGGAGAAATATAAAATAAATTATGTCCCATTTTCCCCCTTTTGCAAACAGACAGAATCCCTGATGATTATGATGGCCATGATTTTGCTTTTTGCTCATTCATTCAGGTTCAACTATATAAATTACAGTACTATGATCTTTTGAAGATGATTAAAATATGTTTTTCTGAATTCCCTGTAAGCATGTGTACAGTACTGTTCATTTAAACAACTCCTTTTTCATATTTCTGCACAAGGAATTAATTTAAAAGCAGCTATGGCTCCCTTCCCACACCCCATCCCCATTCCAAGTTTCCAAAAAAGAGGAGATTTTAAATGAATGGCAGGAGTGGTATTGTCTCAGGCTTACAGGTCTACAATACTTCTTTCAAATCATTTTTGAAAGGCACACAGCCCTAATAAATTAGAAATCTAGAAATAACTATACATATATATGTACTTTATTACTATTTTATAATTTAGCATTCTCTTATTATCTTATGACACAGAACTGAATGTGGTATCTGCATTCCATTCTTCAACCAAGTGTTTCATAATGGTTCCAAAACTGACATAATGAGCCATTGGTTTTCTTCCTATTCCTACTAAAGCAACACTGGATATATGAATGTCTATTGGAATGGTACACTGTGAACAAAATGATGGCTAAGCCATCAGGTAAGTCATGGACAGGGAAAACAACCTTTGAAGAACTCTATCAAATTTAAATCTTCTAAATTTAAAAATAGCCCTTTTTAATCTTTTGTCTGTGGAATAAGTCTAGGAGGAAGTCAGGTGGAATGACAGAGGCTTCTTAAAATTACCAAGTAAATTTCAGACTTCAGCAGATCTTTAATCTCTAGTCTCCTCTCTTCAAGTCCTGCATTCTATCTACTGTATTGCATTAGCTGGTTAAGTACAGTATTTGAAATTTTACCGTGATTGAAAGTTAAAATGCAGAAAGCATTTGAAATTGTGATACATCATTCAAAACATTCCAAGCAGGATTAAATATAGAATGCAGCTATCAGATGTTCTGAGTTTCAGGAACATGCAGAAAACTAGGAATCTCTTATAATCTTCAATGTTCATTTATGAGACAAAACTTTACAAAATTATTTTTAAAAATTGCTTGATGATCAGTTTGAAAAGCCGAACTCAGCATGTAATCAAATTATGACACAGAAGACTCCCTCAGTCCCTATCCTCAATTTATCTTCTCAGACCTGAGGAAAATAAAAGAAAATCAACTTCAGTTCCATATAACCTATCTGTGGATTCATTTCTTCTTTGTTTGAAAAGAAAGGAAAAAGGAAATGTTCCTATTCCAATTCAAGTTACATGAATCAGAATTTGTGAATAGGCTAAATAAGGCCTAAGTGAAGCCAAGCCTACTTGATAAAGAAAAATATCATGGGAAAATAGGAGGACGAAGGCGTGTTGATATGTTCAATGCCTTGAGTTATTTGTAAAAGGAATAAAGGCGGGATACAAATAAATAAATAAATAATACCTGGATGAATTGAAGAAGTTATCTCAAATCTAAACTGTAGCTGGCCACTGACATGTTCTGTTGGTAGCCTTCGTCCCAGTGTGTAGCTAACAACCCTGTCTCTATTGGAAAAAAAGTAAATAAAAAGAGTATTACATTTTTATATATGGTAAACTTGTTGCAACTGCTTCATATAAATTATAAATTATTAATTAATATTCTTCATTAGACTTATTTGTAAAAATCTGATGAAAGCACATCATAGGACAATGATTAGTTCTGAACCGAAATCTAAGTCCTAACACTTAAGCCTCCTGAAAGTGTACCCCAAAAGTGCAGATAAATTTGGTCAATGCTAAGAGGCGGTAACATCAATATTTGTGCTGACAGTGAGTTACAGAGATCCAAAAGGATGAAAGAAGTAGTTTTGCCAATCACAACAGTGTCATCTGTAGAAACATGGTTCTAGTAAATTTATTATCAGCCTTGTGCTTAGCATTTTTTTTAATCCAACAGCAGTATAATTTCCTTTTCAGAATTAATAGCTTCTATTATAGAAGTAGAGCACAGGCCATATTTCATAAACTGGGAAGCATATAATATTATATGAGCCATTATGCATGAGATTCGATTGTAACTATTAATACAATATATCAGTATCGTATAGAAGTGTAAGCGACTATATACTGCACAGTGGGGTGTGGTAAGGCCTTGATTGTTTTATTAATGGGTGAACATAACGTAAGGCATCCCAGTCCTGTATATAGAACACCTAGAAATCACTGCTATGCTTGAAACCTAATTATATACATTTCTATTAATTATAATATGTGCGGAAATATAAACACTATCAAAATTGAATGTATTATAAATGACTATATAGTATATATGTAGAAATTGGAGAAGAAAAAGAAATGTTTGATTATGTTGCTTTTCTTAAGTAGATTGTTAGGTTTAACATTCTAATTTAACACAAAGAGAAGATAGAGTAAAACATAATGGATTTTCTTTTCATTGACATATTTAAAAGACTAGACTTTTATCTAGGCTATCATCTACACTATCATCTGAAGTTATTGAAGATTCTATAGTAACCAGAAGATTGGATGTCTTCTTTGATTAACCTGACATAAATTATTTAAATTATTTAAAATGCTTATCAAAGTAAGGCAATTAATTGAGATTAAATTATGGATTTCCCCTTCCCAATTGTGTAATTGCAATGGCAATCATCACTCTCCTTTTGATTCTTAGATATTCATAAAAAAGATAAAATTATGTCGCAAAGATTTACCCTATGGCATGTCTTTCTAGTAATCGTTGTACTGGCATGGAAAGCTTTCCCAGAAAACGCTTAATGATAGGTCGACTTTTTGCAAACTTGTCCTTCACCTCTATTTCTAGGACATCAGTGGGCAGAGAAACAAAGCTGAACAGCTGGAAAAGAAATAACACACAAAGGGAAAAAATTACAGATGTTTTCCCTGCCTTTCCTACTAAATATCTGGATATGTATCTGATTATCCATCACTTCAGTAAGCCCAAGGTCAAATAATGGAAACCCTGAAGTCCATACATAACTCATTGTTCTCTATCAGTTATTATATGTTGCTTTTAATTTGGGAATGAGGGGGTGACACATGCTGACAATATTTCAAATTGAAACCCTCGCTTGTCATTGTTTCTGTCTGCATTGGAAATTCTGGAATTCCAGAAACTTTTTAACTCCCTGAACTTCACTAATACTATTGTACGTAAATGGCAACAAATAGCAGGAGATGATGGCTGAGGCCTGGAATAAGTCAATTAAAAACCTGCCATAGTGTAAGTAAGATGTAATTGCATGTGAGAAAGAAAGGCAAAGAGATGCTGCTTAGAGAACAGTCATATAAGACAAGGCATAGCCCACAGCTTCATAGTGGGCAGAGGAAGAGGCTCAGAAGAGTCCCTCCCTAGTTTCTTGCTCTAAAAAGGAGATGGCAGAAAATTTATCTTCCCAGATTTGCAAAATTCTGTTAATGCAACAATAAAGTAGAATTGGCTTATCTGGTCATATTTCTTCTTTGATCTACTTGGTAAGGTTTTGATAAACGACAAGATGAGAGCAAAGGGATGTGTCAGGAACAACACAAAATGCAAAGAAAAATATGGGGGAAAATATCTGGCTTGTTTGGGAGCTAACCTCCAATCTCACCATAGTGATCTTAGGGATATCACTTTTCTTTTATTCTTTACAGGTTTTCCTCTTGTGAAATTTTTACGATTTTTGAAATTTTTATTGGAGCAAGAAAAAAATGAATTATTTTCTTTGTCCTTTATTAAATATTTGGTCACTATGTTTCTCTTATTATTATACTCTTTAGCCAAAGAACCAGCAGTTTTCTCAGTCTCTTTGTAGAAGTATTCAGTTGGGCTATAAGATTCTCAATTTTTTCCAACCATGAGCATATCTTGAATATATGGGAAATGTCAAAAATGCTGCTATCACAAAATATGGTACTTGAGAAGGGTTGCTCAGAGATGGGAACTGATGGTCTACAAACTAAGCAAAGACTGACAAAATACTAATATTTCAACATTCATAAGAAGGAAGGAACTTACTATGACAACAGCTACTTTATATAGCAGAAGCCCTACTGTTCCTACATGGTTGCAGTTTGATGCTACTAATTCAGAATAAATTCCTTTCTTCACTGCAGTTGTTCACTAGAACTCTTATGTTTTGAATGTCCCATGGCATTATTGGCTAAGATGGATGACAACTCAATACTTCCTCACATCACATTTATAGCTGCTTATTATTCATTATTTCTGATCAAATATTCAAACTGTTTTTAGCCACTGCAATAGCTCATGTTCCATATTTGGTAATTTTTAAATAATTAAGAATTATATGGGATTCTATACACCCAAGTTTTGTTTCAATGGATAATTCATGCCAAGACTTTGAGTAAGTGATGCAGATGTGAATGCTTAATTTTGATATTAAAAATGCTTTATAAAGTAAGCAAGTTCTTTGGTTTCTTTCTTATGCCTCTTAGATTAGACCAGTTATTTATCATGTTAATTTGGAATTCAGGCTTTAATTTAAACGTTTTTAAATGGTAAGCATTCTAACAGGCTAGTATTTATTTAAAAAAAACACTTTATACAGTAAAACAATACTGTTTTTAGTCAAATTATATAGTACCTGGGATGATAGGAAATATTAACAGAAACAGAAATTTGCACTGTTGAACAATAAGCTGGGACTACCTTGTGAGCAAGATAAAGAAAGAGACAAGACAAGGATCCCTCTTGTCATCTTTACTATTTATTTTAGTTTTGGAAGTGCAGAATAGAGACATAAGATGAGATGAGAGAATTGCTGGTGTGATGATTAAAAGAGAAACATACAAATTATGAGTGTTTGAAAAAAAATAGAAATATTAATGGAAAAAAGTAAGAATAGGGATTGACTAATATATCAGGCTGTAATAAAAAATCAAACCATAAATGAGGTACAAGCTAAGTGTAAAGATCATGGGATTTAATAGAACTATATGATGTTAAAAATGTTTCCTTTCTGAAAGATTTAGTTATTACTCTGGAGAGCCTCATACTGTAAAGTAAATTTCACTGACAAAATTCCAGCTGCATTTCAGAGATTCAGCAGTTTGTCATCCTCTAGTTTATGAGAAATCTAAAGAACAACAAGTTGGCAAAACCTATTCCAGCCTTACAAAATGCTGAACCATGTGAACTAAAAATAGTCAAGATATTGGATGCTAATTCCAAAGGGATGAATTATTGCCAGGAAATCTTATGCACAGAACTATTGTAATAGGGCAGGTTAAGGGACTCCATTTCCAATGGATAATAATCATACTCCCTTCCACATAGCCTGAAATCATTTATTTTGCTTAGAAATGAAAGTGAAAGAGGTGTGGGAAGCATTTTAGAAGGGAGTCTTCCTAGCTTCCAGAGTAAAAGTAAAGGAGGGGAGAGGTGCTTTCAGATTGCAAGAATTTCTTACTGTAATCTTACAATAAAGGTAGTGTTAATACTCATAGTTTGTGCTTCTGTGCTATTTGAAAACATCAATTGTGCAAATCCCTTCTGAGTCTAGTCTGCAGTTCTTCCTCCTGTTTCCCAAGGTCATTGCCACATATTATTTCAGAATGGCATTTCTCCAATTATACCTATTAAAAAATTCTGAAGCCAGAATGGTAGACACTTCATCTCTCCTACTTCAATACTACAGAAATATAACATGCTTGTCAAAAACATAAGTATGTGCACAGGGGAAATTTAATTGGGAAAAACATGTTGGCAAAGTTCCAATTTCATTTCATTCCATTTCCAAAACATTTGCACTGAGAACTCATTCTAACTTGATCAATCTATTTATGGATAAAGTGCTTGCTAATAAAAGAAGGTCATGACTATTGATTTTATGCTTGATTTTATTGTGACCGACATAAATTGGTTTGCAACTGTGCAATAGAACTGTAAAGAAATAAAACAGAAATTTCAGGCAATTTGGAGTTTCAAAAACTCATTTTCCTTTCCTGCTGAATGCATATCATAAGGCAATTTACATTAATTTTGTCAATATTCTAAAACTCCTTGCTGAAGAATTTTTTTTGCAGCAAACTACTCTATTGTCTAAGTCTATAAAAATTGCCAACAAGGGAAGTATCCCACTTAAATATCTTTTTGATTAAACATAATAAACCCCAAATATTTACATATTTTAAAATGGAATACATTATTATAACATTATATAGATGGATTGACATTATTTTTTTGCAGGCAAGACAAATATGGATAGATACAGCTAATAAAACTTTAATGCATTCAACATTAACAGCTCCATAACTGGAATTTTAAGTGATCTTGAACCTTTATTTATAAAATTATTCTATTGATGTTACTATCAAAAGTAAGATCCTATGCATAGTCCTTGACTTGCAACCATTTGTTGGCCATATAGGTACAAAGATAGCCAAGGAAATGATTGAAGCCTGGGAAATGTCAGTCAACAGGAATGCTGATTTGCCACCAGCTTATTGGGTACTTAGGAACCGAGGGCTTGGCAGCACAAGGAAATAATTAGAAAAGAACCATGGAAGAAGGATCCATGGCAAAAATGATATTTTTATATTATTGCTGTAAGACTATTATATTAAAAATGGAAAGACACTGAAATGCCCATGACAGAGGAATGGTTGTGACAAAGAGATGAGAAAATTAACTTATTCAGTGTCTGACAATCCCTTATGGATTTTTTGCTAAAAAAAAAAGAGAAAAAGAACTTGTGATTTATGTGTTTGAAGATTAGAAAGGATAGTTTATGGAAAGAAGGAAATTATGATGTAACCTTAGAATGAGAAGCTAAAATATAAATGTATAACTGCTGTCAAAAAGATTGGAAGCAACTTCTTTATAATCCCTCCCTCCCTATTTATTTTTATTTTTTCTTTCTTAATCACAATTCTTTCTTATTTTCTTTGTTTTTCTAAAATCTGTATTGTTTTTATCTTTAGAAATATTTTCAAATATTTTCTAATTCATTCCTAATCCTATTAACTTCTAGTTACTGTCTTAGCATCTAGAAGACATTAAGCAAGAAATTAAGAGAAATTTTTGCTAAAGTTAAGATTTCACATTATTTAATGACCTTTCATTGTCTGGCTTTTTAGCATTCATAGTTTCCTCACTTTTTCTTTCTGCTGTTATTTTCCTCAATGCCATATTATTCTTGATTGATATATTTCCTTGTCCTTCTGTATTGAGGTTCAAAGTCTGTATTCAACAGAATATGTCCTTTGCTAGTATTTGTATTTTATTACGGAGACATTCGTATGACTCTCACATCACTAATTTTTTTCTTCCTTTGAATCGTGTCCAAAATTGCTTCCAATTTTCTTGGCAAGTTTTTTTCAAAATGGTTTGCCATTCCTAAAGCTGAGAGAAAATCACTGGCCAAGGTCACTCAACTGTCTTTATACCTAAAGCTGGAGTTAAACTCACATTCACCCAGTTTCTAATTCGATAGTGTAGTTTTAACTACTACACTAAACTCAATTTTACTATTATTGCAGGGCACCCAGGGCACCTACAGGGCACCCAGGACAATCAAACCTCCTTGATACTTTCAGATGTTGCTATAATGTTGCCCAGCCTGGTGAAACAGTCGTCAAAATGAGTTGGATGATAATTTGTGGCATAAACTAGCAGGGTTAATAAGCACTTACGTCACCATATTATAGTGCTCTGTAATTTGATATAGACTTCCATCTGCAATAAACATATTTCAGGTCAAATTTTGCAGACCTATCTATCCTATTTAATTTTTTAAGTTTAAACCATACATTTGACACTACTGATTCATGGTCCATGCCCTTGTCTATCCCTGGAAATATCCTGGTTGAATTGGCTACAGTCTCCAATATTTTATTTTTCCTATTGTATTTGATGCTGATTGATATTCATTTGTAGAATCTGTATTTATGTTAATTGAAGCAGCTTTTGACAATGAACAAAACATTATAGGTTCTTGTGGGGGGGGGAAGTAGCACCGCCTACAGGAGTAAAAGGAGATATGACTGCAAGATATGCCTTTATAGAAGACATGCTACGCCATATTGCTTCAAGTGCAAGAGAATCATTGACAGATCACGTCTTTCAAGGTATTCAATTATTTGCTTGAGTAAAATCTTGAATATATTTCCATATGGATCTAAGCAGAAGTTCTTGTGAACAGCAGCTAAGAAACAGCAGGACCTTCTCTAGTTTGGCTGGGAGAAGCAGTGATACTGGCTTCTCAAAATTATAAGGTGGAAGGAACTTAGAGTAGACCTAAATTTCCAAAAATGGAAATAGTCAGCAAACCATGCCTGCAGTTATCTCAGGATTCAGTATGGCCACTTTGGAAATAAAACTAATGGAATCCAGAGATTACTAGTTACATATTTAACATTTTGGAAAACAACTACTGATGGTCCAGAAGTTATTTAGAAACTTTAGTAAGGACAGGAAAAGGAATAGCAGATTACATCAACCAGGTCCTCTGCACTTTAAATTTCTAGGCCAACATCCTTCCAACTTATTTGCTGGGAGGAAAAGAAAAAGCAGACTCTTTGAAGGAGATCTCAGTGTTTACTCTCCAACCAAATACCAATTATCAGCAATTGTGTGGTAGAAGGAAGAACTGAATAATCTGGATGTCAAAATCATTACCACCTCCTTTTCAAAAGATTGACCTGATTTTCATTCAGTGGTAAATACATTATATATCCCTTGGAATAGTTGCTGGAGGAAAAACACAATGGCCTCTGCAGATCTTGGCCCAACTGGGAAGAACATTATATCTGGCCAAGAGATATCAGATATGATCTCATATTCAATTTATTTTAGAAGAATAACTGTGATAGTCCAGAGGATAAGGGAATAGAAAAGAAAAAGAATTTCCTGGTTTTATAGTAATTTTAGACCACTACTGGACTAGAAACGAGAGAAAACAGAGGAGGAAATGAAAGGCCAAGAGGTCTTGGGCTATCATGAGAAATATGTAGCAACTTATTAGGACCATGAAAAAGCTGATTTCATTAAAGTCAATAACCTGCCCTAGAAGAAATTGAAGGATGACAAGATTCAGAACTGATCTTAAATGAGGCAATCTTCAAGGACATCTGAGCCTGGAACTACCTAACTACAACCTTTGTGAACCTGAACTGGAAGCAGAAAATGGATTCAGTTCTAATCCTGTGTTTACAATGAGAGGTCTGGAATTAAGAATGACATCTGAGGTCATTAATTAATTAATGTTCCCTTCAACATTAAATCTCTATTTTGAAAAGGATCTAACGAAGACTGGATTACCCAACAACGACAGAACCACCAGCAGCAGTCTTGAATGATAACGAGGTGAGGGATTCAGGGCTGTAGGGAGTTAGTACAGAGGAGTAATTGGGCTTGCATTTTTCCTCTTCATATTCTCCCTCCCCCACTTTTTTTTTTAAATTAAACAATAGTCTTTTTAGAAAGTTCTGATCATTATTGTGAGCTATTTCCTTGGTGCTGCCCCCCCCCCCCTTGCCCTTTGTTGGCCTGGCAAGCCTCCCTGAAGCCTCCTGGGACCAAAAATGGTCCCTTACGCTCCCCCACCCCCACACATGCACACAAGACCCCCTCACCCCCGCACATGCGTGTGAGACCCTCACGCATGCACGTCTCTCTCAGGTGCCCTGCCCCCATACCAGAGACCTGAAAATCAGTTGGCCGGCGGGAGGCATGTTGTGGATCTGAGCTGGGCAATGGCTCGCGTGCCTGCAGAGTGCTCCACGTGCCACCTGTGGCACACGTGCCATAGGTTCGGCATCACGGGTCTAGACAGTCACTTATCCTAAATAGTTTAGGTTCTCCTGCTTGAGCAGGGGGCTGGACTAGAAGACCTCCAAGGTCCCTTCCAGTTCATTCATTTTAAATTCTACTTATTTTGCTGATATATTAAGTCCATGGAAATGACACTGGTTTATGAATGCAAATCAAGATGCCAACTGGCATAGATTGAAACCAGGGTATCTGCAATCACCTATTATACATGGAATCTGTCCAGTAAGATCAAAGACAGAGGGGTTATTGGGGGTCTGTATGCCAAGTAAATACTACGTTATACTATACCAAGTAATACTATGCCAAGTAAATAAGTATTCTAATTTTGCTTTTATCTATTTACAGAAGTTTTTTTACGGCTGTAAACTGTCTAGAGTTAGCCTAAGATAAGATGGGTGGCCACTAAATGTTATGTTATCTTATGTTATGTTAATTATATTTACACACACATATGTATTTTATATACACACACAAACACAAACACACAGACAGAACAGAACTCTGTAGATCTGACAGGTTAGTAAAGAAACAAGCCTGCAGAAAAGCCAATTCTGCCACATGGACGGCCAGGGTGGCTGTTTTATTGGTGTTACTGTTGGAAGTAGATGCTGAGAACAACTTTCAAATCTTCCTCTCTGCTGTATTTGTCTTGCCATGCCATGCCATGCTTAGAACTCTGCAAAAATGTACTGTCTATATAAGACAATTAATTAAGCTCTAAGAGAGATGGGCAGTAAGAAGTGTGGAAAATAAATATAAACAAGTATTACTTGGGTCTATAAAAAAACCTAAAATACAAACACATTTATTAAATTAACATTTCATCCCATGGAAAATTATCATTAAAATCCAAAGCAAATAGACTTATTTATCTCTGCTCTTATTTACCCCATTACTAAAAATTAGTATGATGAAGGCAAAACCTCTGGGGAATAATAGTCCATTGGTTAATTGATTTAACAATTAAAAAGAAATTGGGTTATGCAATCTTGTAACAAGGACCTAGTTTTCTTTTTCCAAAAAACCACTGAGATTGCTGCATCACATTACGGCTATGAACATAAATTCCACTCATGTACACAACAAGATTCCTCACAAGTAGAAAGACCTTCAGTTTTAAGTTTTAGACTTATGTGGACAAACATATATCTTGTAGTGCAAAAATTGATACTAAGAAATTTTAAAAAGTAACCATACAATAATTCTTAATGGAAAATTTACAATGTTATAATAAAAATAGGTTACAGATTGGCATAGGTAGTGTTCAACGTATGACCAATCAGTTAAGACTGTTAAAAGTTACAATGGTACTTTCAACCCAGTTCTAAAGTTCCAACAGTTGACACTTCCAGGTTACGTGACCACATATCAGGCATTTGACAACTGGGTCATATTTATGATTGCTTTATGAAGTATCCCATGATCACATGATTGCGATTTGACATTTTGCTGAATACTAGCTGGGCAATGATAATTTGCTTTACAACCATCACAACTTAAGGTCCTAAGAGGCACTTAAGGTCCACTATGATCATAAGCTGAGGATACTTGTATATGAAGAAGTGCTACACTGCAAGATTAAATTCCTGGTAATAACTGATAACTAATAAAGAACATCCTGCTTACAGGTACTTCTTTTGGCCAGTTTCCTGCCAAACTATTGACCAACTAAGTCAACAAATATTTAATAAGCAATATTAGATAAATTTCTCCTATAAATTTAGCCATTGAACAGAAAGAAGTAATCTCGCTCCCATCTGCAACAACTGTATGTACATAGGAAATAAATTTAGAAATAAATCCTTTTCATATTGTCAGAGGCAGCATTTGAAGACATGTGAAGTTACCCTATGTTGAAATAGTAGATCTGGGTGGGAGGGAAGTGTAGTGTAAATTAATTCCTGATGCAAACATTCAGCTGAACTGAGGAAGACCTTTAATTACACTAGAATTAAACTACTGAATTGGGGACTGGAAATATACTTTAAATTTAGCAGATTATCTGCTAAACCTGAACTCCCAAATAAGAAGCATGAATGAAATGTGAAATGGAATCTGGGACACAGAAAGGATATCAGAATAACCTACTACAAAAACTGCTTAATTGATTCCAATTTATACAGCACTTTGCAGCTTCTAGCTTCATCTGATTGTTTAAAATGTCTTATTGATGACTTAATTCTTTAAATTCATATATTCCAAACTGAATCTATCTAGCATAAATAGGTTTTTGTCTCCATGTATTGTTTGACTATCTTACCTTATTTGCTACTATATATTCATTCATATATTCAATATTCAATAACCATGTATACAGGAAGTACCATTTCCATCTGTTCTGCTCCATTCATTCACCCTAATTTGCATAGCACTCTAAAAGGAAGTACCATAAAGTGCCATACTCCAATGTTCTTCTGACATTTGAGTACATTCCATATGCTTTTAGGTATAAGGATAATGCATTTGGGGCTTTGCATATTATTCAATTAAATTTATGTTACCTTGTCACCACCAAAAACATGTTATTTATTTTTGCTTTTGTTCCCAGTTGTTTGTTATATTTGTATATAATAATGGCACTCAACCAGTCTCTAATTATGTTCTTGTAATGCCAGCCTCTGCCTTTATTTAATAATTAATAATTACCAGCTTCACCAATAACCATTTTGTAGCACAAAGTGCACAAAAGACTAACTTAACATTTGACTTAGCAACAAATTAAGCTATAATAAATGAAATTTAAGGAGTACAGAATATCTATATCTGTCCTCGCTGGCGCCTACTTAAATAAAAACATTATGTAACTTTCATAAAGAAAGAAACATTATGTAACTTTCACAAAGCATAGCTTATGAGAAAGCTTCCTTTCTTCAACTAGTTTAGTTGGATGTTGGATGTGGAAATCTTCCTGGAGGAGAGGATATCTTGAGATAATCCATGTGTACCCCAGACAGCCGATCTTCATATGTATGAATTTGGTTTTTGCTCTTGGTTTATGAGTTGAGCAGCTGGGAATTGAGGGAGAAACAAGCTCAATTTGATTGAGACTCATTTCTTAACATTTTGGATTTACTTTTTATTGCCTTGAAAATATTAAGACCCTTGACAATGGAAAATTATGTGGTAATCACCAGGTGACTCATCTTTTCCTTAAAGAAATAATTTTAAAATACACTTTTGAAGTTTGGGAATATTATTTTTTTGGATTAAACAGCAAAAGAGAATTGATAGTGTTGGTTTTCAGAAAATTAACAAAAGATTTAAGGATTCAGATGGACTACAATTTTAAATTAATTAGATGAAACCTTCCCATTGGAAACTATGATTGTTTGGGTTTCTTTAGAAAAGAAAACACAATAGGATAGGGTTTTGACATTCAGACACTAAAGGGAGCTAGAAAATAATAAACAGTCCAATTAAGGGAGAAGGAAACTTAAGTTTAATAAAAATGGAGCAAAATACTTTA
Organism: Ptyas mucosa; assembly: GCA_012654045.1. Lineage (NCBI taxonomy): Eukaryota > Metazoa > Chordata > Lepidosauria > Squamata > Colubridae > Ptyas > Ptyas mucosa. The sequence goes on along the minus strand of WNWU01013410.1, from coordinate 1,009,865 downwards.
ACAATGGAATATCTGGTGGATGTTTGAACAACAATCTTCAATGTTATCTGATACAACAGTGTGTTAATGAAGTTACAGAAGAACAAACTACACTGTATCAGTCTGAAATTATTCTGGATATGGATTTAAATGTGACATGTAAGGAGGATATGGAAAAGATGTACTGGATATATAAATGTAACCAGTTAATATTTCATTGCTTAAAGGAAATATACCAAAAGTGATGTAGATAACTTTGGATAGCCATAAAAATGCAATTTGGCATGAACTGTTTGACTGAAAACTGTCAATCATAATTACGAGGACCAAGCTGGTTGCAAAAAAAAAAAAAAACTTATGCAAACAGGAGAAGATGAAAGCCTAGGCAGAAGTTTCTATTTTAAGTAGGTCAGCTTTGCAATGAAGAAAATATTCAGAATGCAGCTAAATTCTTGAAAAATTGCTGTCAAAAATTTGGATCAAATTCTTTCCAGAGAAATGAGCTCCAAAAAAGAAGCTGGGCTTAAATCATATCCAAGGAGATTTTAATCATTGCATTTATATGCTGAGATTCTTTGGAGAAACAGAAGCCATGTAAAGCCAACATTAGGGTGTGTGGGTGTGTGGGTGTGTGGGTGTGTGTGGGTGTTTGTGTGTGTATGTGCATTTAAAGTAACATAATCAGTACGAAATTCACAGTTGCTCATAGCATGGAAAACAATCTCCAGATATTTAAGTCTTGACTTGCTCTTTTAAATGGTTATTTAATTACTAGACATGTGCCATTAGGGCACTTAGCAAAAACAATGATCTTGGTTTTAGAGTAATTAATTTCTAGCTGTTATTTTGCGAGTGCTTAGCCATATACAAAGCAACCCTTTCAGGACAATTATGTCGGATAAAGCAGCATGACATCATCTGCCTACAGAAGAACAGAAATCTCTTTATTTCCCTATTTTGACAGATGAAGAAATGGGCTATTCTGTTTATCTATAAGAGTTAATTTCTTTAGCCCAGTGTCCTTGGACATTATATCACACTTTCATCTAGGAGTTTTTACACAACTTATACATAAGAAAAAATAATCAATTGAAGAAAAGTTCAATTTCTTTCATAGTTTGGATCCAAAGATGAAATCAAAAGCATATCTAAATGCTGTGTGTATAGAGTGATATGTGAGTTCTGGAGGGGTAATTTTTAATTAAACACTGTGTTTTTATAGGGGAAAATGGGAAGAGTGGTTAAGTCCTTGAAAATGGTGGTTTTTAAAAAATAAATAAAATGAATATATAAAACACTAAAAATGAGTCTTTTCTCTCTATAGGAGAAAAGATCAGCCTATGCCAGCAAGAACAATCTTGCCTCTTTTTTCTCTCTCTAGGCATCCTTATTTCTTTCTTGGCCATGGCTTACCTCTCCTTGCCAGATGGGATTGACAGTGTTACACATAATCTTGGATCTTTTTTCCTGTCCATGGTGTGGAAGAGCTGGGAAGATGCTATGCTTTCCAGGCTGGATTGAAATTTTAAGGTAAGGATCCGGATTGAAGAACATGCCTTTCTTCAAACCAAAAGCTTGGAAATCTGCAAAATGTTAGATATCCATATTAGCATTATTTATATTCTGTTAAACTATTAATCATATTTATAATTTGAAAATTTTAATTGTGTATCAAATTAAATAAATATAGGTGGTCCATGTTTAGTGACATAATTGGGATTAGCAACTCAGTCATTAAGTGAAGCGGTTACTAAGTGAAACCACAACTGTGCTTATGATCTACAAAGGTTTTAAATCTGAGGATTGATCATACAATTACTTTTTCATCATTGTTGCTAAATGAAGACTTTCTCTAAGAATAGAATAGAATAGAACAGAACAGAACAGAACAGAACAGAACAGAACAGAACAGAACAGAACAGAACAGAACAGAACAGAACAGAATACTGTATTGGCCAAGTGTGATTGAACACACAAGGAATTTGTCTCTAGTGCGTAAGTTCTTACTGGCAATAAAAAACAGCAAAATAATATAATCATAAGATACCAATAAGAGAAAGTAGTAGAAATGAGAAGGATTATAATAAATATAGCCTTACTAAATGGCAAATATCCTTAGACATAAGACAGTGCTGTGGGAATTATGTGTTTAGCAGAGTGATAGCACGAGAGAAAAATTGCCTTTGTGTCTAGTTGTTTTGGTATGAATCCTGAAGGGAAGAGATGAAACAGTTTATGTCTAGGATGTGAGAGGTCTGTAGCTATTTTGTCATCCCTCTTCATGACACATGCAGTATACAGGTCCTCAATGGAAGGCAGGCTGGTTGAAATTCCTAACTTTCCACTGAAGTCTGTACCTGTCCTATTTGATTGTTGTACCAAACCAGAGTTATAGAAGAACAAATGACAGAATCAATAATTTCTCTGTAGAACTGTATCAACAGCTTTGATAACTAAATAAGATTCAAAACAGTGAATTAAGTTTTGATTATTGCTCTGAGATGTAACTGAATAAAAGCACATTCAAAATCATGGTAGCATTCAAAATATACTCAATCAGGGCAAATGGTCTGATGAAAATAGATGGGGCAAAGATACTTCAAACGCTGAAATAGATAATAAAAAGAATGTGGCAGCCAAGGATGAAGGTATGTAAGAAAATAGAAAGAAGTTTATGTTCAGTAATACAAATCCAGAATAAAAAATATTTTGGCAAACTGAATCCTTAAGAATCTAAAAAAAATTCTGACTTCTTGAATAGCTTATAGAAAGGAGACAATAATGAAAAATGCATCCTCTTTTCCCTATCCTGAGGCTCTGGGCCGGTTAAACTTCATTATGGCTAGTAGAAGAATATAAACAGGAGAATGAATATGAGGCGCATTGGATATCCATGCTGGGAATCAAACATGACAAGTAAAGTTGCCAGATACTCCTGCTATAGATTGAAATATTTGTATAACCAATATACAAGGAAATGCAATGCTGTCCACTTCTAAAATACATTTCTTGGGTTTATATGAATCAAAGAGGAAGAAGACACCTGTTAAAATTCTCTATGAATATTTTTCAATGCAATCTATTGATTAAGAGAATTATTACCGGTATATTATACTTCATTTCTGGTTGTTTATAAATCATAGGCCTCTGCACAAGTGGTATATATCAATCTGTTTGAAAATGACAGCCAAATTTTAAAAACAAATGAGAACGTAAGAAATGAGTGAAAATTATTTTTCATTCATTTAAAAACTAGCACGAATTGTACATTACATAACTCAGATCTATTTTTGGAGGTTAATCTATTAAAATGATGCAAGTAGAGGCACAATAATAATTAACACACACATAGACACACATATGTATGTATTATGCATGTATGTTTATTTGGAGATAGAGCAAGTTACTGTTTTCTAAAATAATTATATATAGCAGAACAGTGACAGTGGCATAATTCAGGAAAATAACTTTTAGACACACACAAAAAACCCTGAGACTAGAACCCCCACTATTTCTAATCAGCATATTTATTCCAGATGTTGTTCAACATAAAAGACAATTCCAAATGGATGAAGTTAAGGGAATTAATTATAAAGAATAATATACAATAATTAACTATAAAATATGTATAACAACAAGACTGATACAAAGAGCATTATTTTATTAAAGGTTTCAGTAATATTTTTGTCATAACACTTAATGTTTTACAAGACTGGTCTAATCTGTATACAATAATCCCAGAGCAAAATCCCTCTCTTGTTGTCACCTATCTACGAAGAAGAGAGCATGTGGAATTTACAATGTAACAACATTAATTACTAAAATAAAAGGAATGTCTTCAAAATACAAATATTCTTCTTTGGGGAAAGTGGACAACAAATTAACCTTGGGATCCTGGTGATATTTCACTTATGTATTAAAAAGAAGGAAATATTTTAATGTTTTAATGCTATTGCTAATGGATATGGCTGTTCTTAACTGATTCCAGAAATAATAAAACAATTATAATTAAGTGGTTTTTAAGCCAGGAAAAATGCTGAGAAGAATGAAAGCACATAGGTTTGGATCTTTAAAGTAATTTTGAAAACCTGCATTCCAAGAAGATGCAGGAATTTTTTATTAAGGCCAGGAAATACTCTGGCTTCCTTGAAAGGCAGTTTAACCGCCACCATCATTTTTTGCTTCTCAAAAGCTCAGCTAGAAATGAGACCTCACCAGACAGATAAAATTAGTGAAAGAGAGGATGTGTTTCTTAGCAGACCAAATCTAATGGGATGGAAAGCAGGAAAATCACCATTTTAGACCAATCTCCCAAAGAGATTTGCTGTGGAGGAAAAAAAAAGGGAAAGATTTATTTGCAATACAAATGTATTAAATAATGAGCCCTACTTTAAAAGTTATAGAAAAGGCAAGTAAACAGATTTTAATGACAAGGCTTTCCTTGAGCCATAAATGTTTTGTCTAACAATGTGATTTTCTTACTATTAATTAACATTTATTATAACAATTATTTTCTACTCTTTCAAATATTTTAAAGCCACTATTATTTGGCTCCTGATCAGTTAAAAGGGAATGTTTTTCAATAATTTAAATCTACCATAATGCTTTATCTAGTGACATCTCAAAGAATACGATACAGTATACTGTATTTGCTCATTTTTACGATGCCTATAAGCCGGTAGTGAAATGTAAAATTTGTTACTACTGATTCTGTGGGTGTGGCTTGGTGGTGGTGGTATAATGTGACTGGGTGGGCGTGGCCAACTTTTTTTAAAAAAAACTTTTAAAAGCATTTTTTCTACAACCTCTTCGGCCGCATGATCATCAGAGACTTGTTTTTTTACTTTTAAAAGCATTTTTTTGGCAGAAGAGCTTGTAGAAAAAATGCTTTTAAAAGTAAAAAAAATAGCCTCTGATGATCGCACGACTCAACTGGGGCATGGGTGGCTGGGGCGCAGGGATTTTTGCTCCCGGTTCTTCAAACCACCTTTCTCCATCGCTATCGGATCAGGCAATCCGGTCCGAACCGGGAGCATTTCACCCCTGCTATAAGCACATGTCTTTAGTATTTTATTTGACAGTTTCCAATGCAGTAAAAAATGAATTAATATTAGAGCAATTAGACACAATAAGAAGATTGGTACAATAAAGAATAAAATAAATATCTAAATTATGGTCCAGGGAGGTTGACTGGCAAGAACAGATACTGCTTATACTGAAAAAATATTGGCAGCAGCATTATTTTAAAATTCTAGTATGTACTAACTATGCTTCTTTCTTTCTCCTAAGAAGACAATGATCCTTCATGTAAAACTGAACACTTATCTTACTAATCTTAATGAGAAATATTAAAATATTTCCTCCTCTTTAATATATAACTGAATATATAACTGAGATATTACCAGGACCCCAAGTCAGAGGTGGTATTCAGCCAGTTCGCACTGGTTCGTGTGAACCGTTGGAGGAAATTTGGCCAAAGACGTTGAACTGATAGCGATGGCCGGCTGGCCACGCCCCCGAACTTGTCCCCCGGTCAGTGTTGGCTCTCCCCACCCACCATGTTCATCACCGTCATGTTCTTCGCGCATGGCATCCCATTGCCTTGCAAGTCCAATGGGATGCATATGCGCGAAGAACATGGCAGCGACGGCAGCAGCTTTTTCCATGATCTCTGGTATTTTTTGATGGCCTGAGCCAAAGGAGGCTTCTTTGCCAGCTGCTTTCCAGCAGCAGTGGCTGGCTGGGGCCGCCAAAAACTCCAGTCAGCTTGCCTTCCAGACTCTGGACCAGCCACTGCGGAAGGTAAGCAGCCTGAACAAAAAGGTGGTGGTGGGGGAGAAGACAGGGCTAGGACCAAGGCCACTAAAGGAGGGTAAATGGGGGTGACTGGTGAAGGTAGGTAGGTGGAAATTCCAAAAATTTTCCTACCTTTTCCGGTGGGTGTGGCTAGGTGGGGGGATCATGTGACTGAGTGGGCATGGCCAACTTGACATCACTCACGCCCACTCAGTCACATGACACCCCCCCACCTAGCCACACCCACCAGAAAAGGTAGGAAAATTGTTGAAATTTACAACTATTTACTCCCATCCTCCTTTCGCCAGTCGTCCCCGTTTCCCCTCCTTCAGCAGCCCTGGCCCTAGCCCTGCTTCCCCACCACCGCCTCTGTTCGGGCTGCTTACCGTCCATGGTGGTTGCTCCAGAATCTGGAAGGCAAGCTGACCGGAGTTTTCAGCGGCTCCCAGCCAGCCATTGCTGCTGGAAAGCGGCTGGCAAAGAAGCTTTTGCAGGCCGCTGCAGGCTGCCAAAAATTACCGGAGGTCACAGAAAAAGCTGCTGCTGTCGCCTCCATGTTCTTCGTGCATGTGCATCTCATTGGACTTGCAAGGCAATGGGATGCGTGTGCGTGAAGAACATGGC
>WNWU01013410.1:936278-997494 GCA_012654045.1 Ptyas mucosa | reverse complement strand
AAAAGAAAGAAAAAGAAACATTGTACCTTTACAGGGAGGATACATGCGATGAGGGTGTGGCTCACTGACGAAGCCTTATAAGGCAGAAATGGATCTATCTGAGTCTCTCAAAGAACAACACAGAGTTAGCTGTCTGCTGGCAAAAAAAAAGCCCAGAAATTTGTGAATGAGATTTCACAGAACCAGGGCTGCATAACATCTTGGCTTATGTAGGTAGAACCTGGCAAGAGAGTAATGCACATAAAACCTACGAAAAAGAAAGAAAAAGAAATATAAATATACTTCTTTAACAAATATCTTTGGTTGTGAAATCCATTATAATTCTTACACATGTTATTGAACAAAGCAAATCCTTCTATTCATGTAAGTGTTTTTTATTGTGTGTGTCAGCTTCAGTACAAATCAATTTAAGGGCAGAATTTGAATTGTCCTCTGGCAATCCATTGTACAGAATTGTCAGCCCTTACTCTCTATAAGAACAGTACAAAGTGCCTTGAAGAATCACTGAAGAGTTCTTTAAAAATCATTATAATAGTGTAGTTGATTTTTAAGTTAAAATATACCAAAAATATCATGTGATGTACCATTTAACTTTAATACCAATGTACTTTAGAAATCTCACAGCATGAACATAATTTGACATTTTTTCCTAAAAGAATGAAATTCTTATACTGTACTCCTTTATTTATTTCTTGTGCCTTAGTAAAATTGTATGTGTCTACATACCATTAGAACTCTTGTATCTGTTTATAAACTTCAGTTGGGCAAAATGGTGCATCATAGAACAACTTCTGCTCTATGAAGTACCAAGGTACTTCAAATGGGTTAACTTACAGAATGCATCCAAATTCTATTCAGACCCATAACCCAATGGGACTGAAATTTGGAAAAGTTGTGGCTGCTTCAGCGCTGCTACCATGCCACACCACTGTCACGATTGCCATTTCCAATGCTCCCTGACAGCTTCCCACTTTTCAACAAGTGCAAGAAGGTGCAATAATAATAATAAATAAAATGCACAGATTGGGGAGGATGTGATAGTGTGGGTGGCATGGGAGATGATACAGGAGCAAATGGCAACTGAGGGAAGGGCATTAGAGGATGAGACTTTCTGAGCAATCTGCAACCTTTCCTACTGTCTTCCCCATTGACTTTATCCCTGCAAACTTCCTATAAACTAAGTCAGTGGAGGTTGTAAATTCAAGGCCAGCAGCCTCATAATTGACTGCTGTTGGATATGGAAGGGAGAAAGGAGCTCTTCAAGAAGTGCAGCAAAGATTGGGGAGTGTGCATGAAGTGCATGAGAAGTATGGCAAGTGTTGGGGAGGTTGAATGAGGATGCCTAAAAGGCATAGTATGGGTCATGAAGGCTGTGAAAGGATGCCCAAGAAGTGCAGCAAGGATCAGGAAAGGTGTGAGAGGGTGCAGCACAGATCAATGAATGTGTTCAAGGGTATAAAGAGACGCAAATGTATAGTAGTCAGAAAAGGTGCACAATGGTGTTGGGAAAGTGATTGGGGGAGGACTTAACCAAGCAATGTGAGACCTTCACTGCCATCTTCCCACCGACTTTTTCCATGCAAACTTCCCACAAGCAAAATCAAGGGGAATCCATCAGGAAGTTGGAAATCATTCCCATTCCCATACTTTTTTATCCATACTTTTTTTGATCTGTTTAAATAAATATACTGTACATCTCTGAAATAATGAAACAACTGAATGATGATGCAATAGGCAATGGGTTGTCTAGTGTGTGTGTGTGTGTGTGTATGTGTGCTTGTGAGTATGTATGTATCTATGTACATAGATACAGTGAAGGGATTCAACTAATTTAACAGCCGGTTCTCTGCCCTAATGATTTCTTCCAACAACCAGTTCACCAAACTGCTCAGAAAGTTAACAACTGGTTCTCCCGAAGTGGTACGAACTGGCTGAATCCCACCGCTGCATAGATATAAATAAAGCAGATCTTTTGATTTTATTTTGTTTATTTAATATATATGAAGAACATATCCTCATTCAGAATCAACTGAAGATATGTGGATTTCCATGAAAAAAAATATACATCCTTAGAAAGAAAAGAAAAGAAAAGCACAGATAGCTTAATTTAGATTAAGTGTTAAAATAACAAAACCATTACCAATAATAGAATCCTAAGCTTTTTTGCTTTCTTCATATTTAAATCAGAACTTGTTTCTCAACTTACATTAGCAATATTCTTTTTGCTGGGACAGTTATTTAACATAAGATGTAAAGAAAAGATGTAAAGATCTAGGAAAACAGTTATACAATGTCTCTAAAAATAATCCAGGAAGAGACTGGTCATAAAGGGAAACAAGAAAATGTGTAATTTTTTTTCAAGGGAGCAAGGCATATAAGGAAAGCTAAGAATGGTGAAAGTGGAAGAGCGGCAAATACAAAGTTACAACTGAATATCAAGTTGTAAAAAAATAACAAATTATAAAATTGCAATTGCAAAAATTTACCATGTTAGTATGCAGTACTTTTGTTTCATGTGCATTTAAATTTATGAGCAGTACACATCTATATTTCTTCCATAATCTAACCCTATAAAGTAGGGTTAAGGAGCACAGATTGAAATTTATCCAGGGAACTTGAGGAATGAGGATGGACTAGAAACTAGATCTTTCTGTTATCCAGTACCTTAGCCTTAAGTGCCCAATACCTTAAGCACTATGAAATGTGACCTGGATGAAAAAAAAGACCAGGTAGCCAATACTTGGAGAAAATAACCCATAGAAAAATGAAAACGGGAAACTCTGCCCATTTAGGGAAGGGGAGGAGGAGGGGGAAATTAGCACTGGTGTGTGTGAGAGGGAGGGAGGGAGGGAGGGAGGGAGGGGGGGAGAGAGAGAATGCTGTAAAAGAGCATAATGATTAGCCAGGTCAAGGGAAAATGTACAGTTCTTAGCTCTTTGAACTTTTAAATGTTTGCAGAGTGAATAGGTCAGGCAGGCAGAAAAGCATAAAAATGTGAATGGGGGTCGACTTAGGTCATGATATTTCTCTGCTTTCTATTTTATCTCTTAAATTGGATATCATTTAGTTAGATGTTAATCTTGTTTTGATTTGTGTGTGTTTTAAATTGTTAAAGCAGAGTCATGTTGAGATTTATGGGAGCTAGCAACTGACTAGCGCCAACCAAATGAGATTTATTGCATGATATGTGTAAGGTGCTAAAAAGGAGCTGCTGAAGTTTGGAAGGTTACAAATGTACTTTGCAGCTATGCATCTTTGTATATAGATTGTTATAGTATTATTATCTACAGGCTATTAATGCTTCTACTATATGATCATAACAGGAGAAATGCCACGAATAATACAGCAGCTAAAAGATATCATCTGTGCATCAAAGCCATTAATACAGGGGTATCAACTTGAATTCATTGAGGGCTGCATCAGGGTTGTGTTTCACCTTGGGGGGGCGGGGCGTGGTGGGCATGGCCAGGTTGGCCATGGCCAGCTCAATATTAGTCATGTCAGGGGCACCTGTGGTGGCCCGGGCAGGACTGGGGGAATCCATTGTCTCCAGTAGAGGAAGGTGAGACCAAGGGAGAGCCAAACCCTTGTCCTCCAGAGGAGCCTTGCCATCTCTCTCAGGCCACGGAGAGGATCCTGGAGGGTGGTACAGGCTGTCCAGAGCCCTAGATAACGGAGGGCAAGTGCCCATCCCATCCTCAAGTTTCTAGGGCACCAGGACCACACAGCTCAGCACAGGCCCACTTCCCCACTACATTTATGTCTTCCTTGAGGCTGCTGCTGCTCTGCTCACTCTCCTTGGCCAGGTTTCTCATGGTGTGTGTGGGAGGGCAAAGTGTGTGGGTCAGAGGGAGGCCCATTCTATCTCCAGGCAAGGAGACCCAGCTTAGTAACCAAAACATCCTCAGAGATAGGATGGGAGACCACCAGGAGAGATCAGGAAGAGGAGACAAGAGTATAGCGAAAGGGCAGCAGGGCTGCTGGTGGCCAAGTGCTAAGGCAGGATTTTCCTCAGATCCTGCCTCCCTCTCATTATAATCTCCTTCCTTCCTTCCTTTCTTCCTTTTCTTCTTTTTCTTTCCCTCTTCATTTTCCTTTCTTTATTCTTCCTTCCCCTCTTTTCTTCTTTTTCCTTCCTTGCTCTCTTGCCATTTTTCCTTCTTTTTCTTTTTCTTTGTCTTTCCTCTTTCCCTTTCTCTTTTCCTGTCCTTTCTTGTATGCTCAAATGCAAAAGGGGAAACATTTCTCAGTGCCTCCTTGTCTTGAGATCAAATGCCATTTTTGCTAGTCGTTTGCTTTGCTAGCACTCTGCCAGCAAAAATGGAGCTCAGGAGGGGCACACGCCCCTCCCGAGCTCCATTTTCAGCTGCAATGGCCTCCTCCAGCACTCTGGCAACAAAAATAGAGTTCAGAAGGGGTGCGCACAGCCCTCCTGAGCTCCATTTTTGGCTGTGACAGCCTCCTCCAGTACTCTGGCAACTAAAACACAGCTTGGGAGGGGTGAGGGCAGCCCTCCCGTGTTCCGTTTTCAGCTGTGATGGCCTCATGCAGTACTCTGGCAGCAAAAACAGAGCTCAGAAGGGATGGATGCAGTCCTCCCGAGCTCCATTTTCAGCTGTGATGGCCTCCTCCAGGACTCTGCCAACAAAAATGGCTGCCACCAGGTTGTAGATCAGGGCCCAGTCAGCCTGGACTGAGCCAAGGTACTGCTGGCCAGACCTTTGCTGTTTCCAGATCTAAGCACCCTGTGGCAAGATCCAGCCCATGGGCCTTGAGTGTGACACCCCTGCATTAATACATAAATTGCTATAATGACCATCTTTTCTGTACTTTTGAAGGGAAAAAAGGAAAAACAAGTTTATAGTACTTTTCTCCCTTTGCATTGATTTGCACTGTTCCTTTCAATCTGGTACTACACACTCTAAAAACAATTATGTTAATTACTGCACATTAAAATAACAATAACATTCTTAATCACCATACAAACTAGTAAATTTGTATTAGTAGAAAAAAATGTTATGTTTTTAAAGATCCAAGAACCTTAATTTAAATATAGACATATATAGAAGTACAAATTAAAATAATGCACATTTAGCAAAAGAGAGCCAGTTTAGTGTAGAGCAGGAGTCCCCATTCCACAGCCACAGCCTGTGTAAACGGTAGGTGAGCATGTGAGCATGCAGAGCTCTATTTGCATGTGCATGCAACACTCCTTTTGTGGGAGTGGCAAGCACATGTGCTCCTGCGCAAAGCTCTATTTGCATGAGCATGCTCACCACTGCTTGTGCATAGACATCCCCTTTCCTCCCCGCTGCCACCAGTCACAAAGCTGGAAAGGTTGGGACATCTAGTGCAGAGGTTAAGGCACTAGAAACTAGGAGATTGTAACTTCTTGTCCTGCCTTAGCACAAAGCCAACTGATCTGGAGCCAGTAACACCCTCACAACCCTAAGAAGAGGCAATGACAACAATTTCTGAAAACTTCCAAGAAAAGTCCAGGAGTCCAGGCAATCACTAGGAGTCAAAAATTGACTCAGAGGCACATAAAACAAATAAATGTATCACAAACTTTCTTTCTTGCAACACAGTGGACAATGGTAACTTTCATGGAGTGGCTGGGTGTGACATATAACTCCTTTGCTAATTATACATTTTATAGCTGGCTCATCCTTTTCGTGTGTGATTTGCTAGACAGCCTACTTGAAATGACAAGTTCCTTTTGGAAGTTTCATTCCATATTCCAAATATCTTTATCATTTTAAAAATGGGATATCATTAATGGGTATGTTCAGTTAGACATGGTATTATAATACATAATGAAGAATCTTATATTATGAGCTGAACCCTCTTGTGTAAGAAGCAGATGACTTGCTTCATTCATGAGATTCATCCTTCTCAGAAAAACAGACAATCGTGCAAACTGGCTTCCATAAAATCAGTCACTCATGGAAAGCTTTCATTTTCATATGTAAAATAGAAAGATGTAAATATCACCTCAAGAGACCTTTCTGAATTATGAAAAAGTATTAAAGTGGCAGGCATCTTAGATGAAAAGTGCTCATTTACCCATTATCCATTACTGGAATAACATAAGTATAAATTGAAGCAGATAAAGATCTAAGCAAAAGGAAATTCCCCTTTTCTTAGTATCAGCATGTAGTTCTCAATGGAACTGCATTTACATGGAGGGAAGTATGCAGTGGGGCACCCCAGGGCTCTGTTTTAGGCCCAGTACTCTTCAACATCTTCATCAATGATTTGGACGGGGGGATAAATTTGGACAGGGGGATAAACTCATCAAATTTGCAGACGACACCAAGCTAGGAGGAATAGCCAACACTCTGGAAGATAGGCTTCAGATACAGAAGGATCTTGACAGACTTGAGCATTGGGCGCTATCTAACAAAATGAAATTCAATGGTGAAAAAAGTAAGGTTCTACATTTAGGCAAGAAAAACAAAATGCATAGGTACAGTATATGTGGTACCTTTCTCATTAGTAGTAACTGTGAGTGGGATCTTGGAGTCCTAATGGACAATTACTTAAATATGAGCCAACAGTGTGCTACAGCTGCCAAAAAAGCCAACACAGTTCTAAGCTGTATAAACACAGGGATAGAATCAAGATCATGTGAAGTGGTAATACCTCTTTATAATGCCTTGATAAAGCCATACTTGGAATGCTGCATCCAGTTTTGGTCACCACAATGTAAAAAAGATGTTGAGACTCTAGAAAGAGTGCAGAGAAGAGCAATAAAGATGATTAGGGGACTGGAGGCTAAAACAAATAAAGAATGGTTGCTGGAACTGGGTATGTCTAGTGTGATGAAAAGAAGGACTAGAGTGAGGATAGCATTGTTCCAATATCTCAGGAGCTGCCACAAAGAAGAGGGAGTCAAGCTATTCTCCAAAGCATCTGAGGGTATGACAAGAAACAATGGGTGGAAACTAATCAAAGAGAGAAGCAATTTAAAACTAAGGAGAAATTTCCTGACAGTTAGAACAATTAATCAGCAGAACAACTTGCCTAAAGAGGTTGTAAATGCTCCAACACTGGAAGTTTTTAAGAAGAGATTGGATAACCATTTGTCTGAAGTGGTGTAGGATGTCCTGCCTAACCAGGGGATTGGACTAGAGGTCCCTTCCAACTCTGTTATTCTATTCTATTCTAAGAGGAATAAAAAAAAGGGGGAGGGGAATTGAGAAGTTTAAAAAAGAAGAATTTGTTTAGCTCAAGGACAAATACATTGTCATTTCACTGCTGAAAAGAAACTGAGGAATTTCAAAAGCAGCCCAACCAATTCTGTAATCTTGTAAAGCCATCTGTGTGAATCATGAGGAAGATTACATATCAAGTATACTTATGGGAATGTTTTCTGCTTATCATGAGATATGCTGTGAACATAGTATACTTGGACTTCAATAAGGCATTTGCAAAGTAGACCACAACCTACTACTTGATAAGATAGAAATATGTGGGTTAGACAACATCACCATCAGTGGATTCATAACTCAATGTGTAGTCTTTAATGGAACTGCATCTACAGTTCCAAGCTTGCAGGAAAGCTTGCAGTGGAGTATCCAAGGTTCTGCCTTTGGCCCTGCACTCTTCAATGTCTTCATAAATGATTTAGATGAGAAGATAAAGGGGAATTCATTAAATCTGCAAATGACACCAACCTAGGTGGAATATACAACACTTTAGAACATAGGCTCAAGAAACAGAAGGCTGTTGACAAAGTCTTGAACAAATGCAATTTAATGGTGAGAAAAATTACACCTAGGCAAGAAAAAACTAATGCATAGGTATAGAATAGGTGGTACCTCTGTCAATAGCAGTAACTATGAGAGGGATCTAAGAGTCCAAGTGGACAACCATTTAATATGAGTTAGCAGTGTGCTGCATTTCCAAAAATGCCAATACAATCCTAGGCTGCATCAAAAGAGGGGTAGAATCAAGATCACTTGAAGTGTAGTATCACTCCATACGGCTTTGATAAAACCATACTTAAAATATTGTATCCAGTTCTGGTCATCACAACATAAGATGTTGAGGTTCTAGAAAGAGTGCAGAGAATAGCACCAAAATGACTAGGGGATTGGAGGCTAAATCATATGAAGAATGGTTACAGAAACTGGCTATTCTTCTCTAACAAAGAGTGACATGATAGCAGTCTTCCAATATCTCAGGGACTGCCACAAAAAAAGATGGTCAACCTATTCTCCAAAGCACCTGAAGGCAAGACAACTAATCAAGGAGAGATCTAACCTAGAACTAAGAAGAGATTTCCTGACAGTTAGAACAATTAATCAATGAAATCTCTAGCCTTCAGATGTTGTGAGTATTCCATCACTGGAGGATTTCAAAAAGAGACTGAGCAGTCATTTGTCTGAAATAGTATAGGATCTCCTGCTTGAGCAGGGGTTGGACTAGAAAACCTCCAAGCTCCTCTCAAACTGTGAAAAGAAATGCAATTACCCTTGACTTTTAGTTTTATCAGTACTTGGTATACATTTTCAAGCCTGACTTCATAATTGTAGAATAGGAAAACTTTCATTTTTTAGTTACAAGTCAGATTCTACAACCTTCACAAAAAATTCTTGGATTTTTTTTCACTTGTATTACTGTGTTTCCCCAAAAATAAGACCTTGCCTTATATTTTTTTGAATCCTGAAATAAGCACTTGGCCTTATTGACATGCGCTCAAAAGCCCAATTAGGCTTATTATCTGGAGATGTCTTATTTTGGGGGAAACAGGGTAAATTGCACGAATACACAAGAGAAGAAAAACTGGCAATGAATTACAGAACACAACAATTCAGCAAGCCCCGATTTAAAGATGAAAACTATTGATACCACTGAATCATAGCCATAAGAAAAAAACAGCAGTAGCTAATGATCATAATCAAGAAGCCAGCGTAAAACTTACAGGAATTGCATTATTCTTCACTGTCACACTGGGAGTTGTTGCACGCAGTGCCCCACTCACTCCATGATAATATTTGAAGCAGATCTTTGTTTCAGCTAAAAGAAAAAGTAATAACTTTGAATTATATCTGTTGAGCAGACTCAACCATAGTACAAGAAAATTCATTTTGAGTACATAATTCATGCACTCAAATAATTCTTCAAATTAAATAAAATTTAATGAATCTAATTAAAAAGTTATTTTTAAAAAACAATCTAATTACAGATAGTCCTTGATGTATGACCACAATTGAGCCCAAAATTTCTGTTGCTAAGTGAGTCAGTTGTTAAGTGAAATTTGCCCCATTTTATGACATTTCTTGCCACAGTTGTTCAGAGAATCACTTCAATTGTTAAGTTAGCAACAGGGTTGTTAAGTGAATCTGGCTATCCTATTGACTTTGTTTGTCAGAAGGTTGCAAAAGGTGATCACATGACCCTGGAATACTGCAATCATAAACATGAACTAGTTGCCCAGCATCCAAATTTTGATCACATGACCATGGCAACACTGCAATGGCAGTAAGTGTGAACAAGCCATAAATCACTTTTTCAGTGCTGTTGTAACTTTGAACAGTCACTAAATAAAGTGTTGTAAATCAAGGACTTTTATCTTTTGGTACACAAGCTAATTTGAAATGGAATATAAATGGGGATCAGGGACTTAGAGGTAATTAGATAAAAATATAGTAAATATGAAAAGTTAGGAAATTATTTCTGAAAAAATGGGCCTGATTCCATATTTGTTACTCTTCTTTAGCACAATATAAGTTATGCTGACCATTGTGTAATTTTGATAGTTATGATAGTTGCAGCATCTCTATAGTCATGTGATCAAAGTTCAGACATATGGCAACTGACTCATGCGCAGAGGGTAAAAAACAGACATAATGGCATCCTGGTGGGTGGGCGGAACCTCCCGCCACCAGTGCTACCGGTTCGCATGAGCCGGATAGATCCGACTGGATTTCACCGCTGCAATCAAACATTAGGACAAGAACAGTAGTTCTCAGTTTTGGTTTATTTGTTTACAATCCAAGACCAATAATAAAAAATGTATTAAATACTGTGTATTTTATCAACATAATGTTACAAGACAGGCCCAAAATACTTAATAGTATAAAGAATGCATAAAAAGTATTTCTATAACCCATATCTAATGATAGAAATTTTAATGATATCTTCTTGGAGGTATTTGAAAATGGATTGAATAGAAGAAGAGTGTAACTTCAGGATCAAGAGCATAGTTAGTTTTTTGAAATTTGATAATATGAAATTTGTTCAACCACATTTGGCACTTTGAAGTATATGTTATTTGCTTTAAATTTTTGTACCAGAGCATGCAAAGATTTTTATATAGGGAAAGCTGATTTATCTATGTGTTGTCATTCCAATGATTTAGTGCATTAACTTATGCCAAGGAAAAAAGTCAAGGAACAACAATTGTTGTGTCTATCTTAAAATGCTATCATGTTTCACTTTAAATGCACTGTTTTCTGAACTATACACTCAGGCTTTCATTTATTAATTTTCTTGATGGCATGAAAGCCAGGTGGGTGGGAGAGATTGATTGGTTGGTGTTGTAGTAGGACGGTTATGGGATAGCAGAGCTCTGCAGAGTGCCACGAAACCCAGCCGATAACTGCTTGCCAGGAGACCCTACAAGGCCAATGCCACCCTGGAGGGGTGGTGAAGAAAGGAGGGATGTTTTGTAGATCACGAGGAAACACCAATTTCCTTGTTTGATCCAAAGAAAACCCTCTTGATCGGCAACAGAGATGACGGCCATTTTGGCAATACCAAAGCTGTGACAACTGGGACATAAAGAATATGTGTTGGAAAGGTTTGTGGGCAGAGGACTGAAACTGGGTGAGACAACTTTCAACTTCTATACTAGAGACTTAAACCCAAATAAAAGAATTCTTAAGAAAAAAAAGACTCCAAATCATTAAGAAAGTGGCAATTTAGCACATGGAGAAAGATTATAGACCTAAAAGTGAAACAAACTTTTAATGGAAGACTGTGAAGCTTTTTAATATAGAAAGACTGGACTGGAACTGGTATCAGCATGAAAAGTGATTCAATTTGTTTGATTATTGGAAGAATTTGTACAAAGAAAGAGGAACTTTGCTTTTTTATATTTTTTATTCCCACCCCCCATCTTTCTCTTTGACAGTCAGCTGTTTTATTTTTGCTGTGTTTAATGCTGGAACCTAGAGCGGGGGTGCCATCTACTAGTCAAAGAAGATATTATATTAGTATATGGTGGGAATAACCTTGGAAAGTAAGAATTATTTGATAATACAAGAGTAACGAAAAGGAGAAGAAAGAAAATAGTGAAAGGCTAACAACACCTGGAAGGCCTTTTTATTTTGGTTCCATATCTACTGGTGTCTTGGCAGCTTGGAAGTATTAGTGAGTCTTTTGAAGATTTCTAAGGCAAGGTGGATTACAATTAACAAGAAACATCCTTGAAACTGAATATCTGACTTTGTGGATTAAATGCATTTGGGAAAATTTGGTGGGACAATGTGGATTAAGATCATTTGACAGAATATTCTACGAGGTGAAAGAGGAAAGAAGAAAAATTAAAGAAGACTTTAAAAATTTGGAAAACTTACGAGGGTGCAAATTGGAAAATTTTAAGGATTATAACTTTAGGGGATTTTGAGGAACAGTTCCAGGACTGTAAATTTTACTAATACTGGCATTGTTGGTGTTTCTGGGCAATTGGGATATTGAAATTTTGGTGGAATATTGAGGAGTGATTAGTTTATCATCATAAAATGTTACAAGAGGAAAAATAAATTCAGTTTATAAAGAAATATTATTGATGTTTCAATGTATTAAGGAAGATATAACAAGGAAGCATAGGGAGATGATGGAATTGATGCAGGATACAGGTGTGAGACTAGAAAATCCCCCAGCAAATGACAATAAAAAATGAGCAAAAAATTCAGAAAATAGAGGAGAAATCAGAAAGAGTTGAGGAAAGAATAGAGGAGATAAATCCAAAACTGATACAAGTTGACAAAGATATGGAAGAAATAGCAATAATTTCTAATACAGAACATTCCTCATTCCTTAAAAGGGGTGTTGGTCTTATCTGATATCCTCCTTCTCTGTGTGCTGAGAAAGAATCCAAGGAATAGGTTAACTCTGCCTTTCTGCTCTTTAGACTGAGTGTCAATCTTTCATAGCCACGCCTCCCTTGTCTCATTCCCAGTT
This sequence comes from Ptyas mucosa, assembly GCA_012654045.1. Lineage (NCBI taxonomy): Eukaryota > Metazoa > Chordata > Lepidosauria > Squamata > Colubridae > Ptyas > Ptyas mucosa. Next base: position 985,299 of record WNWU01013410.1, on the reverse strand, counting down.
TTGACAAAGGCGTAATGATTGATTTGACATGTTTTTTGATCTGACTTGATCACTCCTGGACTCTGAACCAGATGGTCACTAGGGTGGGGTTGGACTCTCTCTCAGCACACCAAGAAGGAGCATATCATGTAAGACGAACACCCCTTCTCCAGTCTGCTGAGGAGAATCCAAGAAATGGGACATACCAAAGCTGACTTGTCCTAAGGGTGAGCAGCAGTTTGGTCCGGAGTTCCCTTCACCTTCTGGAGAACTCGTCTGCTGAACGCTGCTTCAGCCGAAGTGAAGGCATCCAGCTTGTAATGCCATGTAAACAGCGATGGGGAGGACCATGTCACTGCTCTGCATATCTCAATGGAGGCCTGTGTGGCCCACATTGCCATAGTGGCCGTGCTTCTAGTTGACTGAGCTGTCACTTGCCGGGCTAATGGGAGAGCCTGAAGCTCGTATGATTTGGTGATGCATGCCTGTATCCACTGGCCCATAGTGGATGGTGTGACCTTATTACCCAATGTGGAGGGTTGAAATGATACAAAGAGGGACTCCAATTTACGAAAGGAGGCTGTCCTCTTAATATAGATGCAGAGAGGCCTCTTGGCATCCAAGGTGTGCCATTTTTTTCTCTAGGGCATGGGTCAGGCTGGGCAGAAGTCTGATAAAATTAGTTCATGTGCCCTGTGAAATAAGGAATTAATCTTGGGAAGGAACAAAGGATCTAATTGCAGAACCATTCTGTTAGAATGAAAAACACACAGATTCTCTCTTATTGAGAGCGCCACCAATTCAGAGATGTGTCTCACCGAAGTGATGGCCACAAGGAAGGCCACCTTGCAGGTGAGGTAGTGAAGGCTGGTGAAGCACAAAAGCTCGAAAGGCGCAGAGGAGGGAGCCTGGAGAATCTTAGGCAGTTCCCAAGTGGGATATCTGTGTACCACCGGAGGCTTTAAATTAGTTGCACCTCTGATGAAGCTGTGCACAATGGAGTGTTGTTCTAGGGACTCCAGGTTCCTGCAAGATAACACGGAGGACAAGGCTGCCACCTGTCTGCATATCGTATTGGGTGAAAGACCCTTGTTCAACCCTTCCTGCAAGAAGTCCAAGATCTGGGCTACCGATACTGAGAGGGGATCAATAGAGGCACTGGAGCACCAGGCACAAAAGGTTTTCCAGGTGCAGTCATAGATCCGGATGGTAGATGGCCTCCTAGAGGCCTGAATGGTCCGTATCACTCGGCTAGAGTAGTTGCCAGCTGCAGAGCTCTCTGCTCAAATGCCAGATGGTCAGTTGGAGCCATTGTGGTTCTGGATGGAGGATAGCTCCGGACTGAAGGAGATTCTCTCTGCTGGAATCCTCCAGGGCCTAGACACCAATAGGTTTACCAAATCAGCAAACCATGGCTTTCTGGGCCAGTGGGGAGCCAGGAGTAGGATCTTTGCTCTCTCCCGCCAGCACCTTCCTGATTACCCCTGGAATGAGGGGAAGCAGAGGGAAAGCTTATAGTAGCCCTTGGGGCCATGGAACACAGCGTGCATTGACCCCTTTCATCCCTGATGTTGTAAACCTGGTATAAAACCTGGGTAGTTGGTTGTTTGATAGGGTGGCAAACAGGTCCAGGATTGGAGAACCAAACCTTTCTGACAGCTCCTTGAAGAGGCTGAGATGTGGGCATCACTCTGAGTGGCCAACTATGGCCCAACTGAGCCAGTCTGCCTGAACATTGGCCGTCTCCAAAATATGCTCCGCTCTCCGAAATAGGAGATGTTGCCGTGGAACATTCCATTTTGTGGATTCGGCCTTTGAAGAAGGCAGACTTGTTCGGAGTAGGAACACCTCTGTCTCAGCTGATTGAGTGTCTCCAACAAGTATGCACTGGTGACTGGGCAGTGACTCCAGTCCCCTCTGCAGATTGCAGGAAGTTTTAAGGGACCTCGGCTCTGTCAGGTTGAGCCGGATAATGGTGACTATGCCGGTCAGACCGGGGAGCCTGCCAGCTCATTTGCTCTCCTTGCAACTCTGAAGAAAGCCAATTGCTTTCCTGGTTGTTCAAATGAGAATCCAAGAAAGGGAAACTGTGTTTTTGCTCTGCAAATTTGAAGGTTGGAACTAATCTATAAACGTTCTGTCCAGAGTCCCAAGTGCTCAGCTTCCTGCCTGATGGACCTGGAATGAGTGCCCTCTTGGTGGTTGATATGGGCCTTGGTGGCTTGGATCCAAGTTGCCAAGACTCTGATGCTGTCCTGGCATTCCTGGGACAGGAAGACCACATATGATGTGGTGTCTATATATGTTCCTAGGTGGTTCATAGGTACTAGTTGGTTCATAGGAGCAAGGTGGCTCTTGGTGTGATTGATTGAGAATCCGTGGTCCTGGAGGATCCGGAATGTGAAGCATAGATCCTTGAGGTGAGAGGAGGATTGAAGCAATATGTCATCAGGTAGCACTGGACGTGAATAGGGATAGACCTGAGGTGAGCTGACAATATCGCCATTACTTTAATGTCCTGGGCACAGAAGACAGATCAAATGGGAGGGCCCTGTATTGGTAGTGCCAGTTTGTGTAGCAAAACCATAGGAATCATTGGTGAGCCGAGAAAATAGATATGTGAAGATATACTTCCATCAGATCTATTGATGTCAGGGAGTTGCCCTCCTGGATGCTCTCCAGTATGGATTGGAGGGACTGCACTTTGAAGCATCTATATACCAGATGTTTGTTGAGTCTTTTTAGGTCCAGAATTGCTCTCCACCCCCCCAAGGCCTTTGGGACTACAAATAGAAAGGAGTAAAATCCCTGTCTCTGCTGGTCGATACTTGGCTACCAATGGAACGATTGGAGTTGCAGTCATCTAGAGTGACAGAAGGGGGGGGGGGGTTCCATTGCCTCAAAATTGCTGTTTGGACTGAAAATGCTGCCTATTCCTGTCTCTATAGCCTGAATGAGGGCCTCCAAAAATAGGGTGAGAGACGGTGGTCAACATGCCTGAATAGAGACGGTAGGACTTTCTTCTTGTCCTTGGTCTCCACGAGTATAGGCTCTAAGGCCTCTAAGGCTTGTCACCCTTGAAGAGAGCAGAGGCTAGCTTCCATTTGTGTTTCATATCTGCCTGCCACTGGCAAAGCCATAGTAGTCTGTGGGCTGTTACAGATGAGGCAATGGCCCTGGAAGCAAATTTGGCTGAGTTTAGTGTGGCTTCAGCAGAAAATTCTGCTGCCGCTAACCATTTGTTTATATCCTGATGGGTACGGAGGTCACCGGCCGGGACCCTTGCTTGCATCTGCCTGAGCCAGAGCAAGGAGATTCTGTTGAAGAAGGAGGCAGCTATAGCCATCTTAATCTCCCAGGCATTTGGGCTTTGTGGAGGCCTGATGTGCTTTGTGGAGCATCAACTCTGCTCTCCTATCCTCTGTTTTTAAGGCATCCTCCATGTCATTGGACATGATGGTGGAAGATGCTAAGGCCGCCACAGGGCCGTCTATTGGTGTTTGCAGTGCCTCAGTGAGGTCCGGGGCCACATTGTAGAACCTTTTGTTGATTCCGCTCGGAGGCAGGTATGCTCCTGGAAGTGCCCATTGGTAAAATTTTGGGGAGGGGATCTCCATGTTACCTGTGGCAGGCTCTGAAAACAGTAAGTCATTTGGGTCAGATAAGCCCAATGCCGAATCTGACATAGCTGGGTCCGCTCCGATGTGAGCTCTGCTCTTGGCCTTGTGTTTTAAACAAGGCAGGGCGAAAGAGTCCTCTGAAGGTAGGGGGTTCTGAAGACATTCCCTTATCCTCAGATAACGTCAATTCTCTATGTTCCTCATCATCCGAGAGATATTCTCAGATTTGCATGGAGGAGGTAGGGGAATGAGGCCTCTGGAAGGCAAACAGCTCTCTTGGGACCTGAGGTGCAGAATGCACCTTGGTTTAGGGTAATATCAGATGCTGCAGAGGCCATCTGATGGTTTTGCTGCAGGCCTGCAGCAATCCACTGATTGCCTCTGATATCAAGAGACTCATTTGAGTAGAGATTTCTGGTTACTGATTTTCCCTTGGACGGAGACTCGCCGCTGTAGGGATAAAAGTAGCCTCTGGAGTAGGCTTTTTCCTTTTGGGGATTGGTTCTCAATGCCCTTCTGCTGGGAGCAGGTTTGACAGGGGAGGAAAGAACACCTCTTTACTGTCTGGCAGTGTAAATGTGGCTGAGAATGCTGCTCTCTATCGCCATCTGGTGACCAAGCCGGGGAGCTCAGGTTGTTTACTTGCCTAGCCTCACTCAGAAGCTCTTAATGACTGAAGCAGAAAAGAGTGGGAAAAGGCAATTTTACCCCTGGGGGAATTTGCTTGCCTATGTCACTCTGCCTCCTTCTCTGCCTTAAAAATCTCCTTATCAAGGGCCTTTTGACACCTCCGTGCATCCTTCTCCTCGGCCTTAGTGGCCTTCTTGGAGGAAAGGGCTTTTGCCCTGATTTGGACAGCTGCTCCTTTGCTAGCCAATTTCGGCATTGAGGAGCTTTTCTTTGGGGTCTGGGGCTTGGCTGGGAAGCCCAGTTCTTTCCCACTTACGGTTTTCTTTTGCTCTTGAAGTTTGAAAGGTTGAAGCTAATGTATAAATGTATATAGAGCTATGAGACTGAGTCAAAACTGGGAAGCAGACAAGGGAGGCATGGCTACAAAAGATTGACAGACTCAGTCTAAAGAGCAGAAAGGCAGAGTTAACCCGTTCCTTGGGTTCTCCTCAGCACACTGGAGAAATTCAAAATATAAAAGATAATAAAGAGAAAGATCTCCTAAAAATGATGGGGGAACTGCGAATGGGTGCTCTAAAGATTCAACAGCAAGAGATAGATGCTGTGGCAGATGAAATATTTAGATTAAATAAACATGATAAAAGGAGTCACAAGATACCAGAAGAGAAGCATGAAAGGTTCACCAAGAAGTTAATAAGAGCTGAAATTCTAAAAAGAGCAAGAGATGATGGATACATATAGAATATTTTTTTAAACGTGATGATTATTATATTAAGTGTTAGAAAAAAGAAGTAGAAAGTAGAAATTGGGAAAATAGTATTATGTATACTGAAATATGTATATTGAAATATAATAGAACATATTATATTACTATGTATACACAAATGTTAGAAGTTGAAAGATTATGATTATGTATATTTAAATGGTACTATCATTATCAGAATTGTGTGTAAAGTATATTGACCCAGACAATACACTGTCCACCAAGCACTTTTGGATGTTAAAGAAAAAATCATTTAAAAAATTATAAAAGAAAAGAAAAGAAAAGAAAGCCAGGTGGGTGGATCCATTAATTTCACCCTTTAGAAGAAGGCAATGGCAAACCACTTCTAAAAATACTATCTAGATAACTGTGTGGGTTTCTTCATATAGTTGCTTCATATAGATCAGGTATAACTTGAAAGTATTTGTTTCCTTCATAGCAATTTTAACAGCTCAGTTGCCACAGCTTTATTGACTTATAAACCATGATAAAAGGCTGGTAATGTCAAAATAGCTGTATCATGCCTAGTGTGGCTGAGGTTGATTTTTCAATTTAAAAGGGTTTGCTTATACAGCTTTATTTAGATTTGGAATGACAATTCAGTACAGTAGTTTGTTACTTAGTATGTAAATATTCTGTATACAAAAAATCTAACCTATTAATTTTTCCGAAACTAGTATACTGCTATAAACTGATGGGCATATTAAATATTTAAAGCTTAATAGTGTCTTAGTAACAGCAGTCTGTATTCTAAGGAAAAGTAGTATATGAAATATATAATTCTTCATTAAAAAAATCAGGAATGGTTAACAAATTCCTCTGAAAGCCAGTGTATTTTGATCTTGTTCTGCAGCCACAGGAAAATATACCCAATATGAATAAAATATGTCTTAAATATCATCTATAATCCTTAGAAGAAGAAGTAGAGAAACTCAAGGGATTTCCAATCAGCTGTGTTCATACAAAAAGCTTTCTTCAAGTGCAGAAAATTTGAAACCCATTAAATTACAGAACAGTTAACAGTAGCAGACATTTTTCTGTGCTTCCCTGCTCTCTTGCTACCCTTCTCTCTGTTAATTACTGTATACTGATTTTACTTTTATTCTCATGCAAGTTATGCAAATTTTGAAATGAGGGGGAAAATGTAAATGAGATGAGGAGATACAATAGATAGAGAGGGAATGTGGTTTCTGTATGATACATTTCTGCCATTATAATTAGAGCTTAAAATTGTTAATTGAAAAATATTAAAAATGGAAAAGAAAATGCAAACCTTAGTCAAAGGGTTTGCTCATTTTAAACAGAAATAATAGGTAAGTTTTCACAATGTTAGCAACTACAGAGTTTAGGTTAGCAAAACTGGAATAGAAACAGAGTTTATCTACAAATAGGCAAATTAGAATTAGTGAGATTCAGTTTCTTTTCGCTTTTACAAAACAACAACAAAACACTGTAGTGTGTTTGAAAGATCCTTTACAACCCAATTACCTAAGTCCCCAAGAGTACATATATCTTCTGACAGGCTGGGATGATGCTTTAACAATTGTATCAAAGTTGTTTGTCCTCCTGAGCTCCGTTTTCTCTGGCAGAGTTGCAGGAGGTTGTCCCAAGCTCCATTTTCACTGGCAGATTGCAGGAAGTCATCACAGTTGAAAACAGAGTTCAGGGGCCCAAAAGCCTTTAAAAAAGGCTTTTGGAAGTGTTTTTCTATTTTTTTTTGTTTATTTTTCTAGTTTTATAATCCAAATCTGCATGCACATTTGCATTAAAGTCACCTACAATGCATATATTTTCATACTCCAATTCTATTATTATTATGCAATTTACCATAGAAATCTTCTTGGTTGTTATTTGGTGCATATATTGCCACTAAAAGCATTTGTTTATAGTTCATTGTTATCTCCACCATTAGAATCCTCCCTTCCTTGTCCATAAAAATTTGTTTAGCTTCTACTGTCTATTTAATGTAAAGCACTACACCCCTCTTGCTTTGTTGTGGAAGAGAGGCATATAACTTCCCAATTTTTGGGTATTCCAATACTTTTTATATTGCTTTTTAATGTGTACTTCTTGTAAGCAAATTATGTCCAATTTTAGTTTTTCTAATTTATTAAAAGTCCTTTTCCTTTTTATTGCTGAGTTCAATCCATTTATGACTTTAACTTTATTTCTTCTTCCATAACTTTACTTACAGATACGTTTTGCTGTTCTAATTGTTCTTATCTCTCTTGGTTCTTTTGCCCTTCTCTTGCTCCTTCTCTTATTGCTATTTCCTCCCGATCTCTTGCATCTTCGTTTTATTATATTCTTTTTGTCTCTTTCTTCCCTGCATTCTTCCTGACGTCTGACCTCTCTTTCCTCTTTCCTCTCTCAAGCTCTCTTCCTCTTGTAATCCCAAATTCTGATCGTAGAATTGTTCCACCTTTTCTATTGAATCTAGTCTATGTCTTTGCTCCTGCCAAGTTACCAATATTCCTTCTGGTATCAGCCATCTGAAATTCACTCCTTTTTTAATTAAACACTTTGTCAAGAACTGGCATTCTTGACATTCCCTTTGACATACCCTTAATTCTCTCTACTCTTCTCTGAATTTGTTTTAACACTTTTCTTTCCCTATATACTTCAAAGGGTCATCTCTTGCTCTCTGCAAAATTTCTGTTTTTATTGCTTATATATAACTGTATATAACTATATAACTGTATCTATTTCTATTTTGTTAATCTTCTTTCGTTATTAAGTTACCAATCACTGCCGAGTCTTCTGGGAGCCAGGGCAGCTGCATGGACTGGAAACATAGAGCGGGAAGCGGACTCCCAGAGTGGCTGCTGCCAACACAGAGAATCTTCAGTTAAAACAGATTTGAAAAAAGAAAAGGCTCAGTAAAGAAAAAGAGTGAAAGTGTAAGAAAGAGAAAAAGGAAAATCGAAAAAGAATGACTTCCAAGTTTCTTTGGTACAGATATAAGTACAAAGTACAAACTCTTACTCTAAGATTAACATTTGTCTACCTTATTTCCATAATCCCATATCTAATCATCAAAGCACAGACCAACTTTTAATTTCAGTTTATCACAAAAAGTCCAGTAATGGTTCATATCGCTTTAATTACTATTTGTTAAGGAAACCATAACTGATACACTTGAAACATTGTGAAATACAATCTGATCAGAAACAAGAAATTTGACAAGCCTAATGTACAATGCTTGATAGTAGCATTACAAAAGACTTTTCCATGAAATATTTAAACACTCAGAATTTTTTAATCTGGCAATCTTATGTCAAAAATGGCTAAAATGATATGAATACCTTTGAAACATTGAATTCTGTGACATGGATTTCAAGAACTACAAAAAGACAAAACTACATTAGTTGTTCAGTGAAGTCTCATTCTAACATTAGCAAAAAATTTCTCACAGACTCTCAAACAAATATAAAAACTTGCTGGATTTGTGATTAGTCCCCCCCCCCCCCCCCCCAATATTGGAAGCTGTTCTTCTGCTAATGAAAGCAGCTATGTGTTAACATATGTGCCTTTTAAAATTTTAGCAAGTACCGGTATACATTTTTTTGAAACAGCAATAACTATATTTTAAAGTCATTGTACCAGCTATTTCTGTGGTAATAAGACCACTTTAGAGACCACTGTAGGGTCTCAACATAGCTGTAGGGATTTTGCTCCCTTAGGAATTCTGTTGCCTTTTTTCCTGCTTCCTTTATGTTGTTCTAAATAGACAAAATATTAAGAAAAATCAGTTAAGGAATAGAGCTTTAGAGGATGGTGAGAGAGGAACTACTCTGAAGAAACAGATTGATTCTCAATGAACATTCACTTTGCTTTTATCAAACAAAAATGTATAATTTGCTACAAAAATCAAAGGATAGAGATAAATGATTTAGTTGTAAATCAGGGACATTTTAACCTATAGTTCATAATCTTAATAGGTTACATTCATGCTAACTTAATTATCTTTATTTCCCACTGAAAATAATGGAAATGTTAATTATGCCATTTATTTTATTACTTACCGTATTTTTCGGAGTATAAGATGCACCTTTTTTCTCCCTATAAGAGGCTGAAAATTTGGATGCGTCTTATACTCCAAATGTAGCTTTTTCAAAGCTTTTTCTCAGCCCTAACGAGGCGCTAACAGGACACTAGCGAGTGATCTTCCCAGCTTTGCCTGCTCCCTCGACTCTCCACTGTGCTTTAACGAGGCGCTAGGGCACTAGAAAGTGAAGCGATCTCCATGCTTTGCTCCGACTCTCAGTTGTTCTTTAGAAGTTTTTTTTCTCAGCCCTAAAAAGGGAGTGAAACTATCTCTTCCCCCCACACCCCCATGCTTTGCCTGCTTTCTCATTGCTGCTTCCTCTCAGCTGTGCCTTAGAAGCTGTTTTGTTTATCCCCAAGCAGGGAATAAAAAACCAGCAAATTAATGTGCTGAAGCTGACCAGACTAAGGACAGTAGCCAGATGAATACCTGGTAGGCAGATTTTTTTTTCCTATTTTCCTCCGCAAAAACTAAGCTGCGTCTTATACTCCGGTGCGTCTTATACTCCGAAAAATAAGGTATTTTTTGAAGATCTTACTTTTTTGAAGATCTCCAGAGGTCCAGAAGGGGCTGACCCACTGGCAGAGAAGCCATAGTGTTTTATTCAGATGATGGTGAAGCTGTAAGAAATGAAATCTAAGGAAAACATTTTTCCCGGCTTCTGAGTAAAGCACTTTGGCTGGGCTGGGGCCATGTTGCCAGCAGGCATAGGTTTAGAAGCAACAGCTTCCTATTTAAGGGATTGAGACAGCAACAGCAGCAGCCAATGAAAGGGGAGGTAGCTTCCTTTGTCTCATTGGGCTGAAATGCAAGGCCCTTGTTATTCGCTGCCATGTTCCAATCCCTGAAGCTTCTCATTTGAACTAGCCAGTCAGCAGCAAGCCCAGACTGGGTAAAAACTAAGCCTGCAGGCCAGTGGTGAAATCCAATTTTTTTTACTACCGGTTCTGTGGGCGTGACTTGGGGGTGTGGCAGGGGAAGGATACTGCAAAATCTCCATTCTCATCCCACTCCAGGGGAAGGATACTGCAAAATCCCCATTCCCTCCCCATTCCTGGGCGAAGGATATTGCAAAATCTCCATTCCCATCCCATTGTGGGGCCAGCCAGAGGTGGCATTTGCTGGTTGTCCGAACTATTCAAAATTTCCACTACCGGTTCTCCAGAACCTGCTGGATTTCATCCCTGCTGCAGCCCTCATGACAGAGAAGCCAAAGACTTTTATTCAGATGGGGAAAGCTGTTTTCTTTACATCTCATGTTCTTACAGCTTCACCCGCTTCTGAATAAAAGACTTTGGCTTCTCTGCCATGTGGCTCAGCCTCTTCTGCAGCTCTTCCAAAAGTAAGTACCGTAAAGCCATGGGAAATGGGGTGGGGAGGGTGGATCGGGCCCAGGAACTCCATTTTGGCCTGAAAGAGGCCAGGGGAGCCCTAGGAAGGCCCAGACTGGGTCTGGACGGGCGGATCAAGGCCAGGAATCCTTTATTTTGGCCTGTAACAGGGGAGGCCTAGGAAGGCCTGGACAGGTGAATCAGGGCCAGGCCCCTACATTTTGGCCTGTAACAAGCTGGGGAAGCCCTAGGAAGGCCCGGATAGGGCCCGGATGGGTGGATTGGGGCCAGGGATCCTTCATTTTGGTCTGTAACAGGCTGGAGGAAGAAGGCCCTGTAACAGGCCGTTTGCACCGGCAAAGAGGTGAAGAAATGCTCACCAGATAGGCAGGTACCTGGGCTGCTTTGGAGGCAGCAGAGAATGGCAAAGGAAGGCTTGGCAGAGATCTGGGCCATGTTGAAGGCCAGGGCAAAGACAGGCAAGCTGGCTGGCCCAGAGACCGTGAGGTTGAGGCAAGCGAGGGAGCCAGAGAGCAGCAGCAGCTATGCTGGGCGAGTGGGCAAAATGAGGAGTGATTGGGCGGTGCAGAGTGGGCAGGGCCAGCCAGAATTTTTACTACCGGTTTTCCCGAACCACCCCGAACCAGCTGAATCCCACCACTGACTGGAAGGGTGCTTTTGTTCTGCCCCAGCTATGGACCACAAAGAATGCAGCACACACAAAGTCCATACAAACCTTAGTTTACTAATTAAGGACTACTAATGACCTTTCTTAGTAGTTGTTCAAACACAAGTACAGTTTAAATCAGTCTTTTCTGAACAAGGGCTGTTAATTTAACTTCATTAACAGCCAACAAGAGTCCAAGGAATAATTACTCAATTCTGAGGCACAGTCTTTCAGATTACTGTGGTTGGCAGAATGCCCAGAAGCAATTTGCAGGAAAAATGACAAGAGAGAAGCAAGAGCCGATCAGACGTTTCTGGAGTCAATATGCAAAGGAATATGAACGAAGTTGTTTTCTGCAAATTGCCTCAGTCATCGTCATTCCTTAAATAGGCTAGGGAAGTAGCCAATTAGCCCCAAGCCTTACTCTCGAGGAGACCTCCTCCTGAGGAGCCATTCTTGCCTTTGCATGCCTGTGCATTGAGAAAGGCTCTTCCTCGTCTTCCTCTTCACTTATGGGAGCTTCTGGGGGCCCTGGCTGAATCCCCACCTCTAGCACCAAATCTTCTCCAGTCTCCTCGAGTGCCAGCTGCACAGGCTGATGGCGAATCACCACACCAGCCTCTTCACTGTCAGAATCAGCTACCAGCTGCACAGGCCGCTGGTGGGCCACAACAGCTTTTTATGAAATGTGCCCTTCCTGGCTTGGAGTATGGCACTAGCCACAACTCCAGGAAAGGGATGGGGGAGTTCCTGTTGTTATTTGGCAGTCTTTAGCGGCTGCTAGCAGCCCTGCCACAGACATCATCATATCATACACACTTTCAGACTATGCCATAGGGACCAGTGGGATTGCTGCTCACCTACCTTTCTTCCCATAGTGTAGCAATGTCCCTGTCTGTGCTGCTGAATTCTGTATTCAGATTCATGGTGGAGTTCTTCAGGTTTATGGTTTTGGGGGCCTTCAACCTGTTTTCTCTGGGCTCAAGGTCTGAATGGCACAGGAAGTCATGGTCACCATGGCAGCCAAGGACTTGGTTCAACTAATTCATAGTCCAATTGATACAATTAGTTGCACATTGGATCTGGTGTTTGCCTCAGGGAAGGGGGGCATCATGATTTGGAATTTGAGAATGTTAACATCAGTCCCTTGCTATGAACAGATCACTCCTTTTTGGCTCCAGTGCCAGGAAGTGGGGCTTATTCAATCAGCCTGATCCAGGTGCCTGATGGACCCAGTGTAGTTTCAGAGACAGCTTGGACAGGTTTTCTCAAACTCTGGTACATATTTGGCTGATATCCTTATTGTGGCTATTATGAGTAGACAATGAGGTTGCTGGACTGGATTATGCTTGTGCACATTCTCTATACACAGATTTCATAGTGTACCATGGATTACTGAGCAGCTCTGAGAGACTAAATGACATAATATATTAACCAATTTAGTAGTACTAATTAAAAAGTTAAGTGAGACAAAGAGTGAAATCAACCTAGCACAGAAAAGAGCCTTCATTGGGATTTACGTTGAGGCAATAAGGGCAGACAAGTGCACATATTTCTCTATCCCCTACTGCAGCTGTAGATAGCTGCCTGGCAGCCTATTTCCTCCTAAGAAAGGAGGAGCCAGGAGAATTTTTTCAGGGTTACTGTGAGAAATATTCACAGCATCTTCTGGGAAAAAGCTACTTGGCTTCACTCAGTATTGCAACTCCAGCTGGGCAGGGTCCTTGAAAGCTAACGTATGGAAACTTAATTCCTTACTTTGTAAGTCTAAACTGGAAGCTTTAGCCCAAGTTTCAACAGCTCTTTTCACTTCCAAACTGTAATTTATGAAAGCTCGCCCAATTAATTCTTATCCTCAGATCTTAAATGTAACTGCTTCAAAATATGGTTCTTGTATTTTTCTTTTCCTGGTTATATTTATTAGGTTTTCCCAATTATATTTATTAGGCTTATAAGGTAAAGTAATAAGGTGATTGATTCTTTTTAATTAGTGCTACTAAATTGATTAACATTTCATGTTCTAATGAATAAAATATCAAGCTCTAAATTAGTACAGTCACATTAAGGCATTTAACTACCTGTGATGTGTTTGATTAAAAAAATTATGCATTTGAATCCGGATATGAAAAGGGCGTTGTCTTACCTGAACGCCCGTTCTGAGGGCCGAGGGGCCAGTGGTCATGAGAGGGTTAACTGCTGTATCTGGGCAGATCGAGTCAGACAGTTGGTAAAACTCCTCCTCCTGCTGTGTCTCCCAGCTTTCGTACGAGATGCGATGTCTGACGACGCACCCGTAGACCTGAGAACAGGAAGAAAGAAGAACAAGTTGCCAAGCCCCCCCACGTACCAGCGGAGAATGGGCGGGAATGACCACTGGCCCCTCGGCCCTCAGAACGGGCGTTCAGGTAAGACAACGCCCTTTCTAAGGGAGCGAGGGGCCAGTGGTCATGAGAGGGACGTGCCAAAGCCCGAAATCTATGGGGCAGGATCTGCCTGGGACGTGGAGCCCTGAGCCGCACAAACCTGTTGGAGTACCCTGCGGCCGAATGCTGCGTCCTCAGACGCGAATTGGTCCACCTTGTAGTGGCGAATGAAGGGAGTGGGTGAAACTCAGGTGGCCGCCCGACAAACCTCCTGGAGAGAGGCCTGGGTGGCCCAAGCCACAGATGTGGCGGCGCTCCGGGTGGAGTGGGCAGTGACCCGTCGCGGGGTCGGAAGAGACTGGGCCTTGTAGGCCGAGGCAATGGTCGCCCGTAGCCAACGGCCAACCGTGGAGGAAGAGACCTTAGACCCCAAGGAGGAAGGTTGAAAGGAAACAAAGAGGGCCTCCGACCTGCGGAAGGAGGCTGTCCGCCGAAGGTAAATATGGAGGGCGCGGCGGACGTCCAGGGTGTGCCACACTCGCTCCCTGGGATGGGTAGGGTGAGGGCAAAAATTTGGCAAAACCAATTCTTGGGACCTGTGGAAGTGCGAATTGATTTTGGGAATGAAGGTAGGGTCTAAACGTAGGATGACCCTATCTGGGTGGAATGCACAGAGGTCAGCCCTCATGGAGAGGGCCGCCAACTCTGAGATCCGCCTGGCCGATGTTATGGCGACCAGAAAGGATACTTTATATGAGAGGAATCGTAACCCCACCGTACGTAAAGGTTCAAAGGGTGAGTGGGTGAGTGCCTCTAAAACCCTAGGGAGATCCCAGGTGGGGTAGCGGTGGATGGGCGCTGGTCGGATGTTCGAGGCCCCCCAAAGGAACTGTCGGATAAGTGGGCGATGGGCCAGAGAATGCCTCGCCCCCCAACAAAGGATAGAAGACAAAGCGGCTACTTGCCTGCGTAAGGTGTTTGGAGTGAGTCCAGCCTCCAACCCTTTCTGCAAAAAGATCAGTACCTGCTTGGTGGATGCCGACCGCGGGTCCTGGTTCAGAGATGCGCACCATCTGGCGAAGGAACGCCAGGTAGCCCCGTAGATCCGGACAGTCGATGGACGGCGAGCCGCTAAGATGGTATCGACCACCGAGTCCGGCAGGTGAGAGCCTGCTAAAAGTTGCTGCTCAACCGCCAAGCGGTCAGCTGAAGCCAGGCGGCATCCGGGTGGCGAAGCGGGCCCTGGCGGAGTATGACGTCGGCGGGTGGAAGACGCCAAGGAGGCTGAGTTGATAGAGCCTGCAGATCTGCAAACCACGGCCTGCGTGGCCAGTGGGGCGCTATCAGTATCAGTTCCGCCTGTTCCTCCAGGATGACCCTGGATAAGAGGGGAAGGGGGGGAAAAGGCGTAGAGAAGGCCTATTGGCCAACTGCAGTGGAGCGCATCGACAGCCTCCGCCCTCGGGTCTGGAAACCTGGAGATGAAGCGGTCTGTCTGGCGGTTGTCCTGCGTTGCGAATAGGTCCACCGACGGAGTCCCGAAGCGGAGCGTTATCCATTGGAAGAGATTCGGGTCGAGCTGCCATTCACCGTGGTCCGTTGTCAAACGACTCAGCCAATCCGCCTGGACGTTGGTTAGGCCCGAGATGTGGTCCGCCCGCAGGGACCTCAAATTGGCTTCTGCCCAGGTTCCTAAGCTCTCGGCCTCGGCCATGAGGTGACAAGAATGAGTCCCCCCTAGGCGGTTTACGTGCGCCTTGGCGGCTACGTTGTCTGTGCGGATGATGACATGCCGGTCTCGGACCACTTCCTTGAAGGTTTGCAGAGCCAGATGGATGGCCCGCAGCTCCAGCCAGTTGATATTGTGGGAACAATCCTGGGGGGAGCAAAGGCCTTGGGCCATGAGGCCGTGGATATGAGCCCCCCAACCCCGGAGGCTGGCATCCGTGGTCAAGATGACCAGGTCGAATTCCCTGAATTGTCGCCCTTTGAGAAGGGCCTGGGAGGACCACCAGTGGAGGGACTTGAGGACAAGAGGGTTAAGGCGAACAATTTGGTTGGATGCCGAAATGCGGGACCGTTGATACGGGAGAAGAAACCACTGCAGGGGCCTGCAGTGGAGACGAGCCCATGGTACAATGCCAATGCATGATACCATCTTTCCCAGGAGTTGGGAAAGGGTCGCCAGGGAGACCGGGGCTCCCCGAGCGACGGAGCTGACCAGGGACCGCAAACTGGTCAGACGGTCCTCGGAAAGATAGACTCGAGACTCAACCGTATTGATGACCATCCCAAGGTGTTGGATGCGGGTGGAGGGAACCAGGTGGCTCTTCTCTTTATTGATCGAGAATCCGTGAGCCGTCAGGGCCTGGAGAGTGGAGTCCAGGTCCTGAAGCGCCTGAGCCTCCGAGCTTGACAGGATGAGGAGGTCGTCAAGATAACATTGGATGCGCACCGGAAGAGCTCGGAGGTGAGCCGCAAGAGCAGCCATCAGTTTTGTAAACACTCGGGGAGCCGAGGATAGGCCAAATGGTAGGGCGTGATACTGATAGTGTCGACCCGCATAACAAAACCGGAGAAATTTGGAGTAAGCCGGATGAATAGGGACATGCAAATAAGCCTCCGTCAAGTCAATGGATGAGAGGAAGTCCCCAACCCTGATACCCTCCAGGATGGATTGGAGGGACTGCATCTTGAACCGCCGGTATGAAACCCAGTGGTTCAATGACTTAAGGTCAAGAATGGCTCTCCAGCCTCCCGAGGATTTCTGAACGACGAACAGGTGGAAATAAAAGCCGTGTCCGTGCTGCTCCTGTGGGAAGGGCTCAATGGCCCGGATGTCTAAAAGGTGATGGATGGCCTCGTCCAGCAGGAGCCGTTTCTGCTGGTCCTGAGAGAGGGGACACCGGAGAAACCGGTCGGGAGGAGTGGAGAGGAATTCCAAGGAGAGGCCCCACCTGACCGTCTCCCAGACCCAAGCGTCCGATGTGGTGGCTTCCTATTGGCTGGCAAAGAGGGCCAGGTGGCCTCCAATGGGAAGGCCGGACATGCAGTTACCGAGACCTGCGGGGAGGACGACCACGGCCTCCCCGGAAGGGACGCCTGGAATTTCCCCTGTGGGAGAAGGAGCCCTGGCGGTCAGGCGGACGGAAACGGGACGGGAAGGCCCTGTGCGGTCGGTTCCCCGAGAAGGGGGATTCGAAGGGGCGAAAGGAATGATACTGGCCCCTGGAGCCCCGGTGGTCGGATCGCCTGGACACGTTGGGAAGGATACGCTTCTTGTCCTTGTCTCAATAAGTAATGGTTCCAACGGGGCCCCAAATGGGGATGGGCCCTCGAAGGCTGAGGAGGCCAAGCGCCATTTTGACTTGGCATCAGCCTGCCAATTTTGGAGCCATAAAAGCCGGCGAGAGGAAACGGTGGAACCAATCGCCTTTGCCGCGAAGCGAGAAGAATTAAGGGTCGCATCCGCGGAGAACTCCAGTGCTGCCAAGATCTTATTAAGGTCCTGGTGGGACCTAGTGTCCGCCACCGGGAGCCTGTCCTGCATCTGGCGGAGCCATAACATCGCTGCTCTACTAAAGAAGGAGGAAGCTAGGGCAGATTTAGCCACCCAGGCTGAGGCCTGATGTGCCTTAACTAAGGATTGTTCCAGTCTTTTCTCCTCCGGACGGAGGTTGTCCTCTGGAGGACCCGTCAAATTAGAGGCTGAGGACAGAGCGGCCACCGGAGGATCCACCGTGGGAATCTGAAGGAGATTAGCTAACTCCGGGGCGAGGTTGCATAACCGTCTGTCCAGCTGGGTGGGGTTAGGCCCTGTCGAAGGAGAGGACCATTGCTTCCGCAGGACCTCCCTGAACAGCTTGGGCCCTGGAATCTCCTCTGTTTCTACTAGGGGCTCCTCAAAGAGGGGCACTGCTGTACTTGACCCGTCCCCTAGAGGCGTAGCGGAGGGTGGAGAACCCAAGCCCGTAGTGAGCTTGGCTTTATGCAAAAGGGACCTGAATAGCTGGGGCTTGAATAGGCCAACAAATGAAGGCTGGTCAGGCCCTAGGTCCTCATCATCTGAAAGATCGCCATCACGGGATGTCATCTCCCGCTACAGAGTGAGTGACCGCGGAACGGGCAGAGAAAGGGGCTACACCAGCTAGGACTTGGCCCTCGCCCCGTTGAGAGGCCTCCTCATCGTAATGTGAGTCCAGTGATCCTGAGACCCAGGAAGATGTTGTACGATTCAACTCAGTTTGAACTCCCTGCTGGATAGCTGCCTGAATAAAAGAAACCAAATGTGGTGGGATATCGGGAACGGATGAGGGGCCCGCATCAGGGGGAGCCTGTGAGGCGGGCTGGACCACGGATGTGGAAGGGGTCGGGTTGGAGACCTTGGGAGAGGAGGTTTCCGACTGAGCCCCAAACAGCGCCTCTCTAACGGCCCCCTGGACAGGCGGAGCTGCTTCCACCCCATCGGGAGATAGGGGTTGAGCAGACAAGAGGGCAACCTCCGCCACCCCCGGAGGGGGAGAGGCTGGGGAATGCTGAGCAGCCGGAAGGGCTGGAGGGGCCAAACCCATCCCCGAGGGCCCCTGAGTAGGTGGCGAGGTGAGCTCCCGAATAGAAGTCTGTTTCAACGCCTTCTGGATTGACCTCTCAATGGCTAGATGAAGTCTTTGTTCCTCCCTAGCCCTTGCCGCTGCCTCCTTGGTTTCCTTAGAGGAAGAGGCCTTCTTTTTCTTAGTTGTGGCTGTGGAGGAGGGGCCTGGAATGGCTTCGTCTGAGGCCTGGCGCTTAGGTGCCTTTGAACTGCACGAGGCCATCCTGCGCGTTGAAGTTCACTGGCCTATCCTAAAAATAAATGCATAAAATGGCGGCCCGTATTGGCAAATGGAGGCCGCACCTCTCCCGCCCCAACAGCGCTGCGTTCTCCCTACCGCAATTCGCTCTGCAGAGCCTTCAAAGTTGCGCGTATGGGGAAACCCCCAGGAACGCGTCAGCAAGGGTCTCCCAGGTACCACCAGGGTATGAAAGCTCCACGTGTGTGGCCGGAGCAATGCCTGCCTTGCAATTTCCAGCCACGATGAAACTGCTCGGTTCCTCGTGAGGAGATAGAAGGGCGGCGGCGCAAACGGCGGCGGCGGCGGTAATGGCAGCGGCGGCGGTAATGGCGGCAGCGTTCTCAGCTGGGGTGAGGTGCCTTCGGCAAGGGAGCTGCTGCCGGAACAAAAAGCCGCTTCAAGGGGCCGCAATGACAAAAACGTGGCAGCGGGAAACCCCGAAATGCCGGAACGTCGTGTGAGCCGCCGCCAGATCCAAGGAGCCTGCAACCCAAGGGGAGGCTCCGCAGCGGGCTCGGGCATGAGCCCTTCTCGCTGCAGAGGGGAGAGGCTAGGCTGTAAAAGCCTCAATCCCCTCGACCGCTAACGGTCTAAGCGGTCTCGGGCTGAAGCCCTTCACGCTGCTGCACCTCACCGCAATTGGAAGAATTTGGAATATAGCCAATTAGAATAAAACAATTAATTTGGAATACTCAATTCTAAGGTAGACTACAGCCAAAGGCAGAGATCAGAGGGTGCATCTGATCTGGAGCAGATTGAGTCAGAAAGCTGGGAGACACAGCAGGAGGAGGAGTTTTACCAACTGTCTGACTCGATCTGCCCAGATACAGCAGTTAACCCTCTCATGACCACTGGCCCCTCGCTCCCTTAGAACAAGAAATAATACTAGGATTTTATTGAATGCTTCAGTTTAATATTAGAATAGAAGATTAACCACATAAAACTATCATTGATAAAATCTAAACTTTTTATAGAGGTTAACATGCTGAATAGAGTTGACAAACCTAAGATTCTACCTAGAATATGTACACCTCACAGAAGCATTCATTTTTCTCCTTGTCTAAAAATGTTGTCTTTCCATTCTCTAAATTAAATTCCATTCTCAAATCAAATTACCCAAGAAAATTATAATCTTAACACAATAAATACATAATGATACTAATTTAATTTGTTTATATTCATACTACATATATTATACATTTAACATATATCCTTGATCAGCAATAATATACAATTCCAAATGAATATTATTATGCTAATTTGGTTCTATGAAAATACTTTGTGCCACATAATTTTTTGAAAAATTTACTTAATACATTTTATCTTCTTTTTCTGCTAAAGACTAATTAAAATATATGCCAAGTCTTACTATAAGCACAAATTATTTCTATCAATGGTTTATAAAATAAACAAATTTACCTTCATAACTCAAGATAAAATTTCCTGTATTTAAATATAATAATGTTCTATAATTATCTTTATCATTTTCATTATTCTTTTTAGCACTCTTCATGAAGAGTAATTTTATTTTTTTTCTCAATCAGAATTTCACTTGTTCTTCATTCTACATTGCTTTACTTCTGCTTAAAGATCAGCTCTGATTTATCATTTGCTTTCAACAGAAGGACAGATTAATCGTCTGGGATATAAAAAAACAACAATGCAAAGAATATATAGCCCTTCTGAACCACCAAACTCCTCTAGTGTTATGATACATCTGATACCTATTCTATTTGTACATATGCCTAAAGGTAAAGGTAAAAGTTCTTGCACATATGTGCTAGGCATTCCTGACTCTAGGGGGTGGTGCTCATCTCCTTTTCAAAGCTGAGGAGCCAGTGCTGTCTGAAGATATCTCCGTAATCATGTGGCCGGCATGACTAAATGCCAAAATTGCACGGAATGCTGTTACCTTCCCACTAAAGGTGGTCCCTATTTTTCTACTTGCATTTTTTACGTGCTTTCAAACTGCTAGGTTGGCAGAAGCTACGACAAGTAGCAGGAGCTCACCCCATTATGCGGCACTAGGTATTTGAATCACTGACCTACCGACCTTTCGATCAACAAGCTCAAATAACATATTTGTTATTTATCAGGAAAGGTTGAAAATGGATTTTAAAATAAAATGGTACTCTCTTTTAATAAAGGAACCAGGTGGAATTATCTAAGTATTTTTAAATAAATTATGGCAAGCAAAAATCAATCATAATTATTTGCCAATTTGAAGAAAAAAGTCTACGTTTATATTTGAAAGCAAACAATATACTGTAAATTGTATAAAGATAGGTAAATCATCGGGAAGCAAAAATTTGCATTTATGTACAAATACAGAATTAACAAAGAAAGAAAATTCCCTGTATTTTGGCTTACTTATTGTTGCATGTAGAAATCCTATAAGTGAAATAAAGACAACGTGCAATCTTATTATAATAAAATATTATCCTCTGATAATTTAAGATTACCGCATATACTCGTGTATAAGCCGACCCGCATATAAGCCGACCTCCCCAATTTTACCCCCAAAAACTGGGAAAACTTGTTGACTCGTGTATAAGCCGGGGGTGGAAAATTCAGCGGCTACTGGTAAATTTCAAAATAAAAAAAGACTGGTCAAAAGTGCGAGGACCCGTCAGAAATCACTTTTTTCAGCCCTCTGGGTAGTCCTTTTGTGCACATGGACTACTCAGAGGGCTGAAAAAGTTATTTTTGACTGGTCCTTGCACTTTTGACCAGTCCTCGAACTTACGACTGTCCTCACATTTTATGTTTTTGCCCTATCTTGTCACCATGGTGAAAAGAAGCAGTTGTGAAATGAGTGACATGGTTTTAAGAATGCTGCACGGGCATAAATGTGAGGATGGTCATAAGTGTGAGGACCAGTCAGAAGTGCGAGGACTCGTCACAAGTGTGAGGACCAATCAAAAATAACTTTTTCAGCCCTCTGAGTAGTCCATGTGCACAAAAGGACTACTCAAAGTGCTGAAAAAAGTGATTTCTGACAGGTCCTCGCACTTTTGACCGGTCTTCGCACTTATGACTGGTCATCATTTATGCCCATTGTAGCATTCTTAAAAACGGTGTCACTCATTTCACAACTGCTTCTCTTCACCATGGTGACAAGATAGGGCCAAAACGTGAGGACAATCGTAAGTTCAAGGACTGGTCACAAGTGCAAGGACCAGTCAAAAATAACTTTTTGAGCCCTGAGTAGTCCATGTGCATAAAAGGAGAGGGAGGAAGAGAGGAGGAGAAGAAGAAAGGAAGAGGAAGTAGGGAGGAGAAGAAGGGGGGGAAGAGAAAGTAAGAAGGAAAGAAAAGAGGTGGTAGGTTTGAGGAGAAAGATTGCTGTACAATAAAAAAGATGAAAGGGAAGAAAACCAACCCCAAACACATATAAAGATATTAAGATAAAGAATGAACTGTTAAACTTAAAGAATAAAAGAGAACAAATATGAATAAATAGCAATAATTAGAAACACACATACAAACATACAATGTATTTTCTTTGAACAGATTATGTGCCCGGTTCATAAATTTAAACAGTGTTTAGTCATTTCATTTAAATTTACAATTTCTATATTTCCTTTTTGCCATATTTATTCCTCATCTATTTTTTAAAAAACCAATATTACCCTTCATCCTCATCTCTAATCTTAATCAAATTCAATTTTTCACTTCTATTCTATATTATACCCCTTCCCATTGTCATCTATTTTTATATCCATCCTCACATTGGTTAATTATGTAATATTACAGTTGTTCAATACAAATTCAACATTTTAATATAAATCAATTAGTTATATAACTATCTTTTTTGTATATTAATCAATATGAACATGAATATTCCAATTATTTCCATGCAATCCAATTTCTTACAAATCAATTAATTATATTTACCAATAATAATAAACCAAATAATTTCCCCCAATATTCTTCCAAACCACAACTTAACCATTTCTGCTTTCAACACAATATACAATTAATAATATCTCAATTATTACAATTCCCTATTTAAATAGAGCTTTTTTTTCTTTTGTGTTTTAAAATCTTGAACTCCCCTCTTTTGCCATTTGCCACAAATTTCCCATTGTTTGCACCAACCTTTTTTTGATGAGGAAAAAGAAAAGAAATCTGCCTTAGCAAACAGCAAAGCCAACAAGCTGTTTTAGTTTCGCTTTTGGTTTCAGCAGAAGGAGAAAAAAAAATGTGCTCTTTGCAGCAGGCACCTTTTTGCAGCCGGCACCGATCTTCTCATTTGTTTTCTTTTAACCCTGATCAGCTGTAGGGGGGCCTTTGAAGCCCCGCGGCAAGAATTTAAAGTTTTTTTTTCCCTCTAGCCATCAGCTGGAACTCAAGAGGCAGTCCCAATAGATTGGGAGTGGGCGGGGTAAGCAAACCCCGTTCTCCCACTGTTTCCTAGCTTGCAGGGAAAAAGTCATTTTTTTCGTGACCCGCGTATAAGCCTAGGGGGCGTTTTTCAGCCTGAAAAACGGGCTGAAAAACTCAGCTTATACGCAAGTATATACCTTACTTAAATACAATGACACTAATCACTATTCTGTGATTAAATTATTGCCTCTTTTCTATTTAGCTTTTAAGGTATTATTCTTTAGCTATTAGAGAACTAACAATTTATTCAAAAATATATTTTCAATGGGGGATAATGGCCGTTCTCTGTAGAGTTTGATTCCAATTCCACTAAACTTCATCTATAGGCAGCTCTATTTTAATATGGTATGTAGTTGATATTTTCTATATCACATACATAGTTGATTTCATTGATTTTTTAACATTTGTTAGAAATACAAAGAAAAAAGGCACCATGGAGAACTTAATACTAAAACAAATTATGGTAAATAAATGCTACATTAAAACTAAAACAGCACATTTTTTCTTTTTTTACCAAATTCACTTTTAGGTTGAAAAATAATAGAAGTCCCAGCAGAGAAACACACAATCTTTCATCAAAAAGAAAATTTGCATATATTAGTACTTAATAAATCTCATATACTCTGGAAACCATAATATTTTATTAAATATTCTTTTAAAAATGACATAAACTCAACTGAGCTGTTTTAGCAATGTGAGTCTATTACTGAAGACAAATAAGCCCAGAACTTTTTTTGAAAAATATTTTTTTTAAAAACTCACTAAAAAAAGAAGTGTTTTCTGAAACTGCAAAAATTGTGTGAAAATCTGGAATTTGTTTCAGCTCTTCCAAAATTCAAGATTATGTCAACTGAAAACCAAATTACTGTAGATATTTATGTACTGGACAACTTTTAACAATGATCTCAATAAATATTGAGGGATTCTTTAGCAATAAAAATGCCTTATTAGCGGATATGTATAATAAACATAAATGTGATATACTTCTGGTTCAAGAAACACATCGGGGACAGCAAGCAACAGGCCTAAAATGGCTGGAATGGAACTAGTGATTGAGAAACCACATGACCAATAAGGCATGATATTCATTAGACCAGGTCTCAGCATAATATCAGCTGTATTGACAGAAACAAACATCGGAATTCTCACTATTTAAACCTCCCAGTTCTCTGTTACCTCTGTTTATAAGCCTCCAGAAGTAAACTTCAGTTCCAATAAACCAGATGACTTTATATGTAACTGAATAAATTTTATAATTGGGAATTTTAATTGTCACAGTGAGGATTGGGGATATAACCAGACCAACAAAGACAGGGCATGTCTTGTATCTTGGGCAGATACTAATGCATTTGAACTTGTTCATAAGCTGAAATTGCTGTTATCTTTCAACAGTGGCAGATGGAGGGGGGGGATACAACACGGATAACATCTTTGTTAGCAAGATCACAGCATAATGCAGGAAAGTTGTTGATGATCCAATTCCACATACTCAGCAAAGATCCATTGTGAGTAAGGTACATGCTGAAGTGAAACCCTAGGAAGTTCCTTTTCACAGACATTTTAACTTTAAGAAGGCTAAATAGGTGAACTTTCAACAGTAGCTGGATAAAGAAGGGAGGAAGATCTCTCCACACCAAAATAAATATGAGGAATGTGTTCATCTTGTGAAAGTAATACAAAGGAGAATAATTCCAAGAGGATGCCATATTCTGTATGTTCAGGGCTTACTGGTGATACTAAATATTTGCTGGATAAATATCAGAAACTTTATAACCAGGGCCATTTCTGGGAAGAGAGTTGAAACTTACAAAGAGCTGATACAAGCATTAATTGATAATCACATGAATGTAACAGCAGACCAAGTAGAGAGCCAGCTGATGAAGAATGGGAAAACACAAAGTAAAAGGGTACAGGAACAAGCCATCCAAACAAAGGAAAAAGAGGAAAGGCTATTAAAAGGTCCTTTTGTGGTATTCGAGCTGGAGGAATCTATAAAAACTATGAAAATGAATAAAGCAGCAGGTGGTGGTGACAAAAGAACAGAACAGATAAAGCAGTTTGGTCCCCATACTCTGGAGTGGCTCCTGCAATTGATGGACAACTGTATAGCCAAATTTAAAATTTGGAAATTGTGGAGACAGGCTAAAGCTGCTGCCTTACTGAAACCTGGCAAAGACCCAGACGATCTGAAAAATTACCACCTGGTATCACTCCTCTGCCATCACTACAAGGCACTGGAATGGATGGTTCTCAACCATATTTCAAAATTCATTGATACAAAGATCATAAGAGAGTAAGCAGGTTTCAGACTGGGGAATCATGTTATGGTCAATTCTTAAACCTCATGAAACATATTGAGGGTGGTTTCAAAAGAAAGCTAATTACTGGAGTTGCAACACATGACACAGTTAACCATAGGATACTGCTATTCAAATTAAACAATATACCATAACTGAAAATAATAAGCTTACCAGGATAATTGGCAATTTCCTCCAGAACTGGAGATTTTATGTGACACTGAATGGTAAGAACAGTAGATGGAAGAATGGGCTGCCACAAGGAAATGTACTGTCTCCAATACTGTATAAAATGGGTGTCAAACTCAATTTCATTGAGGGTCGCATCAGGGTTGTGTTTGATCTTAGAGGTCTGGGAGCGGGCCATGTCAAGGGGCATGGTCATGGTGGGCGTGGCACAGGACTAGTGTGTGGGGGCACCTGTGGTGGCCAAGTGCTAAGACAGGACTTCCCTGAGACCCTCCTTCACTCTCATTATACAGCTAATCCTCGAGTTATGAATGTAATAGAGTCTGCCAATTACATTTGTATCCCGAGGATTCGTTTGATTGAATCACGTTAAATGAAGGTGATCACTCCCTGCTTTCCCCAATGCATTTGTTATCGAATGCACAGACCATTAAATGCACATGAGATATCTCAGAGTGGAGAAAAACATGTGGGGCCTAGTGTTGGAGCAGGCCATCCAAGGCCTCCCTCAATCCACTGAGCTATCTCATGCTCATCTGGGGTCCCCACAATTGCTTCCCCCCATCCTGCCCCAGAGGGTCCCCCAGACTGGGCCTGCTTTGCTAGCATCCCAGATTCCACTTACTCCTCCCCACTCCATTTCCCATAGCTTACTTACTTTTTGAAGATCTCCAGAGCTCCAGTAGAGGTTGACCCACTGGCAGAGAAGCCAAAGTGTTTTATTCAGATGATAGGGAAGCTGTAAAAAGGTGAAATCTAAAGGTGAAATCTAAGGGTTTCAGGCCCGGGTACAGCACGGAGACGGCATTGGTCACTCTGGTGGATGATCTCTGGAGGGCCCGGGACAGAGGTTATTCCTCTGTTCTGGTCCTATTAGATCTTTCGGCGGCATTCGATACCGTCGACCATGGTATCCTGCTGCGTCGCCTCGAGGGGTTGGGTGTGGGAGGCACTGTTTTACAGTGGTTCTCCTCCTACCTCTCGGGTTGAATGCAAGCGGTGTTGGCAGGGGGGCAGAGATCGACCTTGAGGCCACTCACTTGTGGGGTGCCTCAGGGGTCGGTTCTCTCGCCCCTTTTGTTCAACATCTATATGAAACCGCTAGGGGAGATCATCCGTGGTTTTGGGGTGAGTATCATCAGTATGCGGATGATACTCAGCTTTTTATTTCCACCCTGAACCAACCCAGTGATGCCCTCGACGTGATGGCCCGGTGCCTGGAAGCGGTATGGGTCTGGATGGGTAGAAACAGATTGCAACTCAACCTGGCCAAGACCGAGTGGCTGTGGGTACCGGCATCTTGGTTCAGTGGAGAGATGCCATCGCTGACTATAGAGGGTGAAGTTTTGCCCCTTGTAGACAGGGTGCGCAACTTGGGCGTCCTTCTGGACTCACGGCTGAGCTTGGAAGACCAGATAACGGCCGTGACCAGGGGGGCATTTGCCCAGATACGTCTGGTGCGCCAGTTGCGCCCCTACTTGGACCGAGATGCCCTACGCACAGTTACTCACGTGCTGGTCACCTCACGGATTGACTACTGCAACGCTCTCTACATGGGGCTGCCCTTGAGGACCACTCGGAGGCTTCAGCTGGTACAAAATGCAGCCGCACGGGTTGTGATGGGAGAATCCCGATACTCCCATGTTACACCTCTCCTGCGCGGTTTGCATTGGTTGCCAGTTGCCCTCCGGGTGAGATTCAAGGTGCTGGTGATGACCTACAAAGCCCTACATGGCCTAGGACCAGGATATTTGGCGGACCACTTACAGCCAACAACGATATCCCATCGCCCGGTTCACGCCCATAGAGAGGGCCTACTCAGGGTGCCATCAGCTAGACAGTGGCGGCTGGCGACCTCCAGGGGTAGAGCCTTCTCGGTGGGTGCCCCCACCCTCTGGAATCAACTTCCCTTGGAACTTCAATTAGCGCCTGACCTTCGCACCTTCCGCCGTGAATTAAAAACTTGGTTGTTTAAATCCCTTGACCTGAACTGATAATGGGGTTTTAAGGGTTAATTTTAAATCTTTTAAATTTTTAGACTTTATTTTATATTGTGGCTTTGTTTTTATTATTGTGAGCCGCCCTGAGTCCATTGTGAGATAGGGCAACATATAAGCCGAATAAATAAATAAATAAATAAAATAAAAATATTTTTGCCAGCTTCTGGATAAAAGACTTCGGCTAGGGCCATGTGGCCAGCAGGCCTCTGATAGTAGAAAAGGCCTCCAGCTTCAGGACAGCTTCAGTAGCCAATCAACGAGGAGCTTGCTTCCTTTGTCTCATCAGGCTGAATGAAAGCCCCTTGATGATTGGTTGCCACACCCCAATTCCTGAAGCTGTTCACTCAAACTAGCCAGTCAGCAGCAAGCTGCTGCTTGCTGCTGCCCAGACTAGGCCCAGACTAAGCCTGCAGGCCTCATGGCAGAGAAGGTGATCTTTTATTCAGATGGGGAAAGTTGTTTTCCTTACATCTCATGTTCTTACAGTTTCACAGGTTTTTGAATAAAAGACTTTGGCTTCTCTGCCATGGGGCTCAGCCTTTTCTGGAGCTCTTCGAAAAGTAAGTACAGTAAAGCCATGGGAAATGGGATGGAGAGGGCCGGATGCGACCCACAGAGTCTCTATTTTGGCCTGTAACAAGCCAGGGGAGGCCTCTGGAGGCCCAAATCTCGTAAGGGCCAGATTTGACTCACAGAGGTTCCTTTTTGGCCTGTAACAGGATTGGGGAGGCCTCTGGAGCCCCAAACAGAGCCTTGGAGGGTCGTATACGGCCCATGGAGGCTCCATTTCATCCAGCAATGGGCCATAAAGGCCTCTGCGGCCCGTTTTGGCCAACAGAGTGCTGCAGGAGGCTGTCCAGGCCAAAAACAGGCCATGGGGGGGGGCACTAGCAGAGGCACTGTGAGCTGGTCCTTTGCTATTTTAAGGTCAGCTCCGCGGACCAGATCTAAGCACCCTGCAGGCTGTATGCAGCCTAAGGGCCTTGAGTTTGACACCCCTGCTGTATAACATATATATTAGTTCAAGGCCCCACTCACATAGGGGGACACACTCTGGACTTGATTTTTGTCTCTGGTCAGTGGTTGAATGATCTTGGTAGAGGGGATCTAGACATCAAACCCTTGTCATGGACAGATCATTCGCTCCTTCACTTGGACTTTCCTACCGCTTTTCTCCCCCGCCGCAGGGAGATGGAACCGACCAGATGGTTCCGTCCCAGGCATCTGATGGACCCCGAAAGGTTCCTGACGGAGCTTGGGCCATTTCCTGAGACTCTGGCACATGACTTGACTGAAGAGCTGGTGGCCGCCTGGGAGAATGCAGCTGCTGGAGCCTTGGACCGCGTCGTGCCTTTGCGGCCTCTGACCCGATGCCGATCTCAATTGGCTCCTTAGTTCTCTGAGGAGCTGAGAGAGATGAAGCATCGGAAAAGACGCCTAGAGAGCATTTGGAAGACTAGTCAATCCGATTCCGACCGTACACAGGTGAGGTCTTATCTCAAGACCTACCTAGTGGCGATAAAAGCAGTGAAGTCTAACCATTTTTCCGCTCTTATCATATCTGCAGAGAACTGCCCAGCCGCTCTGTTCAGGGTGACCCACTCCCTTCTTCAGGGGGAAGTGCGGGAAGATCCCTTGCAGGGTTGTGCTGAGGATTTTGTGCAATTCCTGCATGATAAAGTCACTCGGATTCAGGATGGCTTGGACTCCAATTGGATGAGTCCAGGGGAAGAGACAAGGGTCGGTTCTGGGAATATTATCTGGGAGGAGTTTGATCCTGTGGCTCCCGAGGATGTGGACAGGGTTCTGGGTAAGATTAGTGCTGCCACGTGTTTATTGGACCCGTGTCCCTCCTGGCTGGTACTGGCCTCCCGGGAGGTTACACGAGGCTGACTCCAGGGAATTACAAGTGCCTCTCTGAGGAAGAGTGCCTTTCCTGCCGCCTTGAAAGAGGCAGTGGTGAGGCCGCTCCTCAAGAAGCCATCCCTGGACCCGGCTGAATTAGCTAACTATCATCCAGTCTCCAACCTTTGTTTTGTGGCGAAAGTTGTTGAGAGTGCGGTGGCACGACAACTTCCCTGGCACCTGGATGAAGCTATCTATTTGGACCTGTACCAGTCGGATTTCAGGCAGAGGTACAGCACTGAAACGGCATTCGTCGCATTGGTGGATGATCTCTGGAGGGCTCGGGACAGGGGTTGTTCCTCTGTCCTAGTCCTATTAGATCTCTCAGTGGCTTTTGATACCATTGACCATGGTTTCATGCTGCAGTGGTTGAGGGGGTTAGGAATTGGAAGCACCGTATTGCGGTGGTTCTCCTCCTTCCTCTCCGACCACTCGCAGTTTGTGTTGGGAGGGGGCAGAGGTCGACTTCGAGGCGCCTCGCATGGGGAGTGCCACAAGGGTCGGTCCTCTCGCCCCTTCTGTTCAACATTTATGTGAAGCCGCTGGGTGAGATCATCCATGGTTTTGGGGTGAAGTGTCATCTGTATGCTGATGATACTCAGCTGTACATCTCCACCCCAGACCACCCCAACGATGCCCTTGATGTGATGTCCCGCTGCCTGGAGGCTGTGCGGGTCTGGATGGGGAGGAACAGGCTCAGACTCAACCCTTCCAAGACCAAGTGGCTGTGGCTCCCAGCATCCTGATATAGTCAGCTGGTGCCATCACTGACTATTGGGGGTGAATCACTGCCCCCTGCAGAGAGGGCTCGCAATCTGGGTGTCCTCCTGGATGCACGGCTGTCTTTAGAAGAGCATATGACAGCCGTGGCCAGGGGGGCCTTTTATCAGGTCCACCTAATTTGTCAGTTGCAGCCCTTTCTGGATCGGGACATCCTGCACACGGTCACTCACGTCCTTGTCACCTTCCGGTTGGACTATTGTAATGCTCTCTACGTGGGGCTCCCCTTGAAGAGCACTCGGAGGCTCCAACTGGTCCAGAATGTGGCCGCGCGGGTGGTTATGGGCGCAATCTGATGTGCCCATGTGACATCCCTCCTGTGCGAGCTGCACTGGCTCCCAGTGGTCTTCCGGGTGCGATTCAAGGTGTTGGTCACCACCTTTAAAGCGCTCCATGGCATAGGACCCGGGTACCTTTGAGACCGCCTTCTGCCACCAATAGCCTCCCACCAGCCAGTTCGCTCCCACAGAGAGGGGCTCCTCAGGGTGCCATCAGCCAAGTTATGTCAGATGGCGACACCCAGGGGAGGGCCTTCTCTGTGGGAGCCCCAGTCCTGTGGAATGAACTGCCCCCGGAAATGCGTAAGATCTCCGACCTCCGGGTGTTTCGTTGTGCCCTTAAGACCCTGTTGTTCCATCAGGCTGGGCTATCAACGTAATTTTAATTGGGTGTTTTAAATTTTGGGGTTTTAAAGTGAGCCAAAATTGTTTAAAAAGTTTAAATTATTTTAATTGATGTCTGTCTTGTGCTTTTAATAGGCTGTACACCGCCCTGAGTCCTTCGGGAGAAGGGGGGTATAGAAATAAAATTATTATTATTATAATTATATGAACAATCAACTAGTTCTCAACCACACGTATTTATCAATTTATTGTAGCTGCACACTTTTGATGTGGTAAGTGGGAAATCTATGGTAGCATTTGAAGAATTAGGATGATATTATACTGTCAACCACTTAGAGCCCAATCTAAACAAGTATGCCAATCCAAACAAGTATGCCTCCAAAATTCGAGATGCAAAGGAAGAGTTGGATGATATGTGGTAAGGGAACTGACTATAGCACTGTCCAACACTAAAGAATCTGTGTATGACACTCGATAGGATGCTCTCTTTTAAACAGCACTGCCTGAAACTAAGCCTAAAGTCAGCTCGAGGAACAATATCATCAGGAAATTGATAAACTACACATGGGAAGCTCAACTATCTATTTTGCACACATAGTTTTAGCCTTAAACATCTCTGCAGCAGAATATGCTCCAGTGTAGGGCACATCTGCATATGTGAAACAAGTTTATATTATTGTCAATGAAGCTTAGTGATAGGATGTCTCAAACCGAGAGAGAGAGAGAGAGAGAGAGGGAGAGAGGGAGGGGGGAGAGAGAGGCGGCACCTGGGCCATCCGTCAGCCCTCAGATGGAGAGTCAACAGCCCCTAGGTCTGGAGGTGGTTGATGAAGAAGAGGAGAAACAGCTGGGTTCAGTGCCTGATACATGGCTGCACAGAAGGCAGAGAAGAGCAGAGCTGTGGAAAGCCATGGGCCAATACTGGGGAAGGAAGAGCCACCGCTGCTAGCAAGGACCCACCCTAGCTCTGGGGATAAAAGGCAGGGGGTGGAGATGAATAGGTGTATCAGACAACTATTCATCTTCCGGACTTGTTAGCCTGCAAGAGAAACTTTTTGCTGGGGCTGCTGTCATTCATAATAAAGGAATCTATTGAGTTCATGTCAGAGAGTTTATCCTGTTTGGGGAGCTGGGTCAGAATAGAGACTGTCAAGCAAGGAATAACATTCAATATGGCTGAAGGAAACTTCCTGATACTATCTGGAGGATCCTGAATAAGTTGAGAGTCAGAATGCCTAAAACCAATATGTTCAAGTGGAGGCTCTTAGTAGACAACAACACTCTGTGTGAATTTGGAGTGATAAGAGTCCAGCCTATCTGCTGACTTATTGGTCATTGGATTTGGGCCAACGACAAAGCCAGAAAGTTGGCTTTATTCTGGCAGTTTAAAGTTTGACCTAGATAAGGAAGAGGAGGAAGAAGAAGAAGAAGAAGAAGAAGAAGAAGAAGAAGATGATGATGATACTGGACTAAGAATGAAGATGTGCAGGTTCAAATCCATTTTCAGTCAAAGAAGTTTAGCATATGATTTTAACTCAATCATTCATTTAATGTTCAATTTAATGTTTAATTTAATAGCATGGCTGATGCGAAGATAACATCTGAAATATGAAGCATGCCATCTTAAACTTCTGAGGCAAGATAGGATATAAATAGTTGGGTTATTTTCCAAGATTTTGAAATGTTAGACAAAGGATAATGTAGTGAAGAAAATAAATGTATGTACCCCAAGCTTAATCCAGTTCTTTGAAATAGTTTAATTCTCCCACTGCATTTGTGTAGGATAATGTAAAAATAATAATTAGTATTTTGGAGAATAGCATGTATATTTTTGCCAGCATTGGTTTTGCTCTTGGATTATGTGGTATCTGTGTTAAACTAAGATAAGAAATAATTAACAACAATAACAACAGCAACCCATTAAAAAGCTAAGCTTCCTATAACTACCATTTACACATATTAATTTCCCCCTGAAAATATATTCAAAAAATGAGGCCAGCTCCATTAATCATTGTATGTTCATTCTTTTCTATTCAACATGCATAACTTTCTCTTATATCAACTACATCCAATGGTATTTTTAGTCTAATATTTCCATGGCAACAAAGCAAGGAATTGTCCATTTGAGAAAAGAGAGATACCAGAACTGGGTAACTAGGGAATTGAAAGGGAGCTCTAAGCTGTTTTCCAGTCACTTACTGGCATCACAGATGCATCTATTGGCTCTTATTCCATTTGATTAAAAATGAATGTAGTTGAGATATAAATAAAGACCACTTCTCTTCTTTTGAAATATTTTTGGTACAATGGACAATTGTGGCCCAAATCTACTTCATTATGGCAGGAAGTGTTACACTCCTATAATTGTATGTGAATTATAGCACATGCTATTCCTTCAGTTATCTGTATTTGTGAGAGTGACACAATAACTTCTATTTTGATTACATATATTGACTCAATTCAATTCTGTATCATAGTATCTTACTTCTTTTGTATCACTTATACATAATACTAAGCAAGAGAATTCGAGTTTAGTTTAGGATAAAGCTGATTTTTAATTTTTCTATATTAATTATTATGCTGATGACTCAAAATGGAGGTAGACCAATTTCACTAAAATGAATTGGTGCGTGAAAATAAAAATTCAGTGATTAGGTACACACATCCTACTAAACCTTGCTTTTTAAAAAACGGGCTTGTCTAGCAAGTCCAGTTGGTTAGGTTCTCATTCTTTACTAAACCATAATGTATTTAGCTATAATGATTGTCAATTTAGTTTATTGATTAGCATATTGAAAGACCTGACTTAATATGGTTTATTCAATAAAACAAGCTAAACAAACTAAACAAACTATGATTCAGCATAAGATTGGAATAAAACGTTGCAATTTGTAAGGTATAATTCATATATCTAAATTACAAGCTGATGCTAAACTTTCTAACGCTAAGCTGATGCTGGCTGGCCCTCCCTTTTTAAACAGATTGATTTAAAGTTGAATTGCTCTATGGTTAGAAATGGACACAGTTTATCATTTTGTAAAATTATTTTCTTTACAATATTAATATATTTAGAAATATTTGAAATACACTATATTTAAACATTACTGGCAATAATTTAGCTACTGGGGCCATTGGATATCATGGTTTAATATTCTGCATTCTTGCTTCTGACCAATTTGGGAATAAAGAATATACCCAAGTACAATTGAAGATATGTCATGTTATTTAGTACCTGAAATAATTAATCATATGAACAAAAACATGCATTGACTGAATTGTATTTACCGGTATGTTTCTATGGCGTTACTGATATTCTTTGAAATTTGGTGGATTATTTTTTTCTAAAAATACATTCTAAATCAGGGGTGTCAAACCTGATCGCATCGTGGGCCAAAACAGGATGTATCAGAATTGTTTTTGCCCTTGTGGAGCTGGGGTGGGTGTAGCTGCACAGGCCATATCTGGCCCCTGTGTTTGACACCCCTGTTCTAAGCAATGTACAAATTAAAAGTATAATGATATTATCATAGTAGTTCCTGCTTGCATTAATTAGCCAGCAGAAAATAGAACTCTAAAATATATTTCTTCTTACCACATGGAAAGTACCAGCTGGTGGATTAAACTGAATGAAATGGAATGAATCAAATAATGTTCTGATATGCAAATGAAATACTCATTGTAACCATGGAAGCTGTATCTATTCATTCATCAGTTGTATAAAATTCCTTGATTGGAATATGTTAATACAACCTTCCTTCATGACTATAAGTCTCAGAATTCCCCAATGCCAATTACTGTTAAATAGACTAATTTAATCTGACTACCCTCACTATGTACAGAAATTTAAAATGGTATGATCAACAACTATTTTTAAAAGTGCTTCTCACAGCACATAACATCACAGTGAAAACATATTTTCTGTTTTTTTACAGAATTAAAAAAAACTTAGCATTTCTGTACACGCAGTGTTCCATCTGTCTCTTACATACCATCCTAAACTTCAGAAACTTATAGGCATCTTTTGGTTATCTCGATGCAAAATTGTCTTCAGAAATAACACTGGACAACAGATATTTTTCAAAAGTTTTGTTTCCTGAAAACCCCATAGTGATTATGATATATCCCTTCAAACTGAACACAAATTTCAGAATGATCTTATCATCCACGAGTCTTGAGAAATATGAAATTAATTTTTAATGAGTCTAATCTAATGTATAATTGCAAAATGTTTCTGAGAATGCTGCATAGTTCAACAGGGCCAAAAGTGCTCATTTGTAGTCAATGTACAATACATCTCACTATCTGATGCAACAATAGTCAGCCAGCATTGATGGGTTCCAGTTACCTGGAACACAATGGAAAATGGAAAATGAAAAAACATTGTGGTAATGTGCTGGGGTAAAGTGGTAATACCTTACCCCATGTTGGTCAGTGACTACACCTAGATTTTCAGAAAAAAAGTGAATGCAGAAAATGAATCTTTAGTGACATGTTGTCTTTCATTATCTTGTATGCTGTAAGACACGGGTGTCAAACTCGATTGCGTCACATAATGCATTGCGACTGGTTCGCCGAACCGGTAGTAAAAAATGTAAAAAAAAAAAGTTCCAACGATCAGCTGAGCAACATGTGATCATCGGAACTTTTTTAAAAAACTTTTAAAGCATTTTTAACAACCTATTTGCCCGAATAGGTTGTAAAAAAATGCTTTTAAAAGTAAAAAAAAAAGGCTCCCAATCACGCGCCACAGCTGATCACACACACGCCTCGTGCGCTGTTCTACTTACCCCATGCCTCCTTTTGGCATGCATTGCGCATGCATGCACACCTCGCATTTGGTGTATATAATAACCCTGCACATGTGCGCATTTGGTGCATATTTGGCACATAGTGCGCATGCACAGCCAGTGAACCAGTAGTAAACCAGTTCAGATTTCACCACTGCCTGTACCTATACATTAAAACATAAATACAAATCAAACATTAAAGTCTAAGGACACACGGACACTGCAGGACAGGGTTGGAGTGAGGGGGAAGGTGGGATCTCTTGTTACTTGATCAACTACTGTGATGTTCCCCAACTGGGGCTCCAAGTCAACTAGAAGAGCCATGTTTTTAGGCCTTATGAAAGGATAGAAGGGTTGGTGCCAATCTCACATCAGGGGGCAAGATGTTCCAGAGGGCAGAATCTTCCTGGACTCTGCCAGCCAGAATGATTGGGCTGATGGGACTCACATCATGCCTCCTCTGCCAGCACGAGTGGTATAGGCCAATCCAGTACCTGATTTACTGGGTGTGTTTCGACAATTTTTAAATGTTTTAAACGTTTTTTTCCTGTATGAGGCATGGCCAACAGATACTGAATGGTGTACGTTGCCATTGCACAAAAATGCAATTTATTGAATGTTTCCATAAACCGATAAGTTAAATTGCACGTTATTTTTGTGATCAGCAGCCAAAAATCTGTTAAGATTACATAAAAGTGTTCAGGAAGCAAAATCTTTCTTATGCAACATAACCCCAAATGTAGATTTGTTTCTTCAAGATTTGATTCTTCAAGAATAATATTATTATTATTATTGCTGCTGCAAATTTGTCCAGTTTATAATGTTGGATGAAAGGGGCAGGTGATGTCCATATAGCTGCCCTGCAGATTTCAATCAATGGTGCCTGCGTTGCCCATGCTGCCGACGTAGCCGCACTGCGGGTAGAATGCGCCGTCACACGACGAGGCCTTGGAAGAGAACGGAGATCGTAGGCGGAGGCTATCGTCTGATGGATCCACCAGCCGATCGTGGACGAAGACACCTTGGAGCCCAACGAACCAGGCAAGAAGAAGACAAAAAGTGACTCAGACCTGTGGATGGAAGCAGTCCTCTTAACGTAGATGCACAACACATCTAGGGAATGCCACCGACGTTCCCGAGGATGAGAGGGACGGGGACAGAAGTCCGGGAGGACCAGCTCTTGCGTTCGATGAAATGTCGTGTTGACCTTCAGGATGAAGGTAGGATCCAGGCAAAGGACTACCTGGTCCATGTGGAACACGCAAAGATCGTCACGAACTGACAAGGCCACAATCTCCGATATACGGCGAGCGGATGTAATGACCACCAGGAAGGCGACCTTACAGGACAAGAGTCTGAGACTGGTCAAGCGTAAAGGTTCGTACAGAGGCCCAGTGAGAGAGTCCAAGACCAAAGAGATCCCAGGTAGGATATCTATGCAGGACCGGCGGGCTGAGATTCATGGTGCTAACCAGGGGATGCTGCTCCAGGGATGACTAAGACCCGCAGGTCAGGACAGACGAGATAGCAGCAACCTGGCGACGAAGTGTATTAGGAGAGAGCCCTTCAGCAAGTCCCCGTTGTAAGAAAACAAGGATGTCCACAATGGAGGCACCAAGGGCCACTACACCATTCTGGTCACACCATAAGCAAAATGCCCGCCAAGTCGCTGAGTAAATGCAGTCGGTTGAAGGACGTCGCGAGGCCTGGATGGTTAGGATGAAGTCCAGTGGAATGTTCGCACCCCTCAACGAGCTCTGCTCAACTGCCAGGCGGTCAGACTGAGCCAAGGAAAGTCCGGATGACGTAGGGCGCCTTGAGTCAAGGAGTCCTCATCGAGAGGAATGCGCCAAGAGGGGGCAACTGAGAGGGAGATAAGGTCCGCAAACCAGGGCCTCTGAGGCCAGTGAGGGGCAATCATGATCACTTCCGCCCATTCTACGAGAAGTTTGCGTATGACTCTGGGCAGCAGAGATGTTAGAGGAAAGGCATAAAGAAGAAGACCCTCTGGCCATGGGACCCGGAGAGCGTCGACGGCCTCCACCTGAGGTTCCGGGTAACGGGCGAAAAAGCGAGGAAGCTGGGTATTTGAGTGAGTCACAAACAAGTCGATGATCGGACAGCTGCTGGAATACGCGAGGATGAAGGCGCCACTCGGCATTGTCCACTTGCTGATGGCTCAGCCAATCCACCTGCGAGTTGGCAATGCCGGAAATGTGTTCTGCCCGAAGAGAGCTGAGGTGTTGTTCCGCCCAAAGGCCCAACTTCAGGGCCACCAACAACAGGGACCTGGATCTGGTGCCCCCCAATCTGTTCAGGTGTGCTTTCGCAGTCACATTGTCCATTAGGACAAGCACATGGGCCCCGGAAATCAAGCAACGGAAGGCCCTGAGTGCAAGGAAGATCGCCTGCAATTCTAACCAATTGATTGGCTGATGAGATTCCAGCTCTGTCCAAGTTCCCTGCGCGATCCGGCCCTGGCAATGAGCGCCCCAGCCCCAGAGACTGGCGTCTGACGTCACCACGATCCTGGATGTCTCGAGAAAGAGACAGCCCCCCGAGATCACTGGAGACTGCCACCACCTGAGTGACCTGCGAACAGTAGGGAGAACCGGAACCAGCTGGGAGGAAGTGCCTCGACCTGCCTTCTGCAAAGGTAAGAGAAACCACTGAAGTTCCCTGGTATGTAACTGGGCCCAGGGAACTACAGAAATGGCAGAGATCATCTTACCTAATAACTGGGAGAGGACGAAGGGGGAGACTCTCCTACTCTGCTCAACCCTGGCAGCCAGAGCCCGGAGACTGTCCTGATGATCTGGAGACAGGAACACCCTGCCCTGCACCAAATCAATAATGGGCCCCAAGTGAAGTATACAGGTAGAAGGGGAGAGCTGACTCTTCTCTAAATTAACAGAAAAACCATGCAAGGCCAATGTTTCAACGGTCAATCGCACGTCTGCTACAGCCTGCTGCAGGGAGGACGATAAAACTAGGATATCATCTAAATAACATAAAAGCCTAACTGACTGAACCCTAAGGGAAGCCACCAAAGTGGCCAAAACCTTCATGAAAGTGCAGGGTGCAGAGGAGAGGCCAAAGGGCAAAGCCCTGTACTAGTAGTAAGCGCCCCCATAACAAAACCTAAGATAACGCCTATGGGAGGGGAGGATAGGGATGTGTAAATAAGCCTCAGTGAGGTCTATAGAAGAGAGGAGATCGCCCCTCCGAATGCCATCAAGAATGGATTTTAGAGATTGCATTTTAAACTTCCGATAGATGACAAATCGATTCAAACGCTTAAGGTCCAGGATGGGTCTCCACCCCCCAGAAGACTTAGGAACGAGAAAAACCTGGGAATAGAAGCCCTTACCCCGCTCATCAAGAGGCATTAGTTGGATAGCCCTGATTGACAGTAGGTGCTGCACTGTGGAGTCCATAAGGGACCGTTTCTCAGAGTTACGAGAAATCGGGCAGCAGAGAAACGTATCCGGGGGGTGGAAAGGAATTCAATGGCCAACCCTGAGTGTAATGTGGCCTGGACCCATCTATCGGAAGTGGACCGCTCCCAAGTGGCGGCAGCTGCCAATGGGAGGGCCCAGAGTGCTATCAGTGACGGCGCCGGAAAAAACGACCTCCTCCCCCTTGAAAGGGCCGTTTAGAGGGAAAGGGACGCCCCCTAGCGGTTCTATCCTGGGGACCCCGCTGCCTATTTAGGGGACCAAATTGCCTAAATGAAGGGAAGGCAGATGAAGTACCCCCCCATCAGTACCTTGGGACAAGGGACGAGCAGGATAAGGGGAAAAACGGGTCTCCCCCCTACAGTAAACTGCCACCAGAACTTTCTTCTTATCTCTAGTTTCCATGAGAAACGGATCCAGAGCCTCCCCAAACAACTTCGAACCACGAAAGGGAACAGACGCCAAGCGCCACTTATGTCTGGCATCCACCTGCCAGTGACGGAGCCAGATCAAGCGACGAGCCATGACTGTAAAAGCCAAGGATTTAGCTGCGAATCTGGCCGCATTCAGGGTAGAGTCAGCAGAAAACTGAATGGCAGCTATGATCTTATTTAAGTCCTGTCTGACTCGAGCGTCATCCGGGGCCAACTTCTCCTTTAGTTGACGCAACCAGAGAAGGGTGGTCCGGTTGAAAAAGGACACCGTGGTAGCTGCCCTAACAGCCCAGGCAGACCCCTGGAAAGCTCTCTGGAGGACCAGGTTCGAGTGACACTCATCAGGGCAGAGACCTTCATTGGGCTCACCAGGAACGTTAGCATTAGGTAACAGTGCTGTGACTGGAGTATCGACCGAAGGTATCTGAAGAAGAGAGTCCAAATCCGCGGCCACCTGGAAATTCTTCTTGTCATTAGCGGAAGGAATGGGCGCAGCCCCCGGGGACTCCCATTGATGTTTCACCACATCCAAAAACAAAGGAGGAGTTGGGACAGACGTGACCGGCCGAGCAGGTTCTGCAAACATGGGGTCCAAGGGGCCGATGAAGATGGTGTAGGAGCAGGATCAGCATCTGGAGAAGACAACCAGGCCATATTAACCGCCTTGAACAATAAGGACTTGAATAAAGCTTGTGGAAAAAGACCGGTAAAGGCCGGTTGGTCAGGTGGTAGA
Source organism: Ptyas mucosa (assembly GCA_012654045.1). NCBI lineage: Eukaryota > Metazoa > Chordata > Lepidosauria > Squamata > Colubridae > Ptyas > Ptyas mucosa. The sequence goes on along the minus strand of WNWU01013410.1, from coordinate 945,471 downwards.
TTCTCATCCTCTGACAGATCAGAATCTGCATAGTCCACATCAGACGTACCCAAAGGTCGTCTGACTCGAATGGGAGCAGGAAGGGGAGTCTGGTCGAGCCGAACTGGGGAGTCTGGAGCCCCAGGATCTGGAGAGACAGGCGAAAGAGACCTCACCGATCCTTGATGACTGGTAGCACAGGACCAGGCTGTTAAAGACCTTTGGACTGCCGCCTCAATTAGTTGTTGAAGTTGGTCAGGAGAAAGTTGATAGGTAAGTGTCTCCGGACAAGATACCAAGGCTGAGCCAGCAGACGGAGCAGGCTGTGCCACATCAGGGTCTGAAGCATCGGACCCCCACAGGTTGTCATCCAAAATTGTAACCGGACAGTCCTGAAGAGACAATTGGTCCGGGTAGGTGGTGGGGGCACCCTCTCAGGAGGCAGGACCGGAGAAAGCGAAGGAGCCTGGGTATCCGTGGAAGCCAAATTAGCACAAGCCTTATCACACAGTTTGGTGAGAACCTTGTCCCTCCACTTCTCCACCTTCGAGGAGGAAGACAAGCCATGCTTGGAAGACTTATGTTTAGTATGTGAGGGACGAGACGCTGGGGATGGATCCCTAGGGGCCTCCCGAGCAGATTGTTGAAACCCAGACAAGGGATCTGCCAGCTCACGGTCACTGGTAGAGGCCTTCCGGACGTGTTTTGATTTAGAGGGCCTTTGACATTATGATAGCCACCAGATGCGCCCACTGGTATTAATAAGGGGCGTAATAGATGGGAGTGCAAGAGCTCAACGGGTAACTGGGTCAGGAAGGGGCGGGAGCGCTAGACTCCACAAACGACAAACTGAGGCCCAAGAACAGTCCCCAGATGAGACGTCTCCAGAACAGAAGCCCCACAATGGCAGGTGACAATGGATAAGGCAGTGCCCAATGGGAGCGCGAGAGCTCCACCAAGGATAGCCGGTAACCAAGAACCGGTCACAAATAGGATCCTCTGTCAGACAGCAGGTCTCCAAGGGAGAGGGGGAGTGCGAAAGCTCTGCACTAACACCAAAGGCAAAATGCAAGCCCAGTTATCCACAAATGGCTGCCAGTCAGATGTAAACGACGCCAGGGGAGCGCGGCAGCTCCACAAAATGGCCAAACTGTCAAACAGGCTCCCAGCATGAGGAAAACAATGTCCAGGGTTAGTGACTGCTGCCGCGCCAAGACACGGGAGCACAAAGCTCCGCTAACTCCAATGAGGTCTAAGCAGTTGCTATTCAATAAGAGCAATGGCCCGGTTTCGGGATCGCAGCAGCGCCAGGAAACAAGGGGGCGCGAAGCTCCACTAAGTCCAAATTAGGTCTGGTCAAATCCACAGCCGTGCGACGTGAGAGTCCAAATTCGCTGCGGGGGCAAATGAGTGATTGTCAGGGAGCATGAAGTGTCCAAAGCCCAGATAGCCAGCCAGTCAATGAAAAAAAGAACGGGAGAAAAACGGCTCGAAAATGGCCGCTGCCACTTCTACGAGCCGCGAAGCGCTCACAGCAGCAATCTGCAGATCGGGAGGCAGATAATGTTGACGAGCCAGGAAAAGCAAGGGAGGCAAACGGCCAGCACAATCCAAGGGCCAAGAGACCCTATGAGAAAAAACCTCCGAAAAAGGAAGGGTCAACGGACCCTCCCCACCCTAGGCAGCAGCGAGGCTAGCCAAGAGGAAGCGCCAGACAGAGCAAACTCACAGTCGGGAAGTCAAAGGCAATCTGTGTCAACCGAAAAAATCTGAAAGCGACCAAAACAGTCCGTAACCAAAGACAGAGTCCAAGAAACAATCCAATGTCAAAAAAGCCAAGAAATCCACTAGAAATTGAATAATAAATATAGAATAAGGCAGAGAGCTAAACACCACACGCCAGTCCTGCTGAAAGGACTGAGTCAAAAGCTGGTCTACCTGGCAACAAGGGCGTGACTTAGCTTGATTGACAGGCTCAGTCCTTTCAGCTGATTGGGCGAGAACACCCATCCTGGCTGCTGTCTCCACTCTCAATGGAGAATGTAACATGTTGGAAGGATATAGTCAGCTAATTCTTTTTCATGATTTTCCTTTTGGATTAACATTACCATATGTTAACATGGTACTGAGAATAAAGTATTTTATTTTAGTATATTAATTTTAGTATTTTAATGTAATGTTGGATTTTAGTATATTAATGTAATGTTGAACTATATAGCAAACATTTGGAATGTAACAATGTAAGAATAACTCCCTATTTATTGTGCTTTGACTACAAAGTAAAATATTTATTTTTGGAAAAAATCCACTACATCAGAATTTACATCTTAAATTGATGACCTGTATGATCATCATTTTCCATCTATAATCTTATTATTACATCAGCAAAAGTACAATTTTTCAATAGTTTCATGTAATTAATACTTAATTGGCTATTCATTGACCAACCAAACTGTTTTGCAGAGTAGAGACTTCAAAGAAAATCCAAGTCACAAATGAATGTGTATACTTTAATATATCAGGTTTCTTTCCTTGATTACATATCTGCAGATGTCTGACTAATCCACTCCCAGTTTTAACTCCTCTTATTATTCTCCTACAGGTATGATTAATTATACAATGATTCATGTATTATCAATGTATGTATCAATGTATGACCATGTATCATCAATGAAATCTAGCAGGAAGAACAAATGATGCGAACTACTTAAATTTCTATCGAATCTTGGTCTGATGACAGTAAAAGAGACCTGGTTAATAGTTAACTGATTTTGATCCTGGATCACCTCAGCATAGAAAGTCCAGGCAATAGGAGGCCATGTTGATCAAGGAAGAACTCAAACGAAAGGGCATAGAAATGGCCATAGGTCTCATCACTCTTTGGCTTAGGTATTAAATTCAATATAACTGAATTTGTGATGTTAAATGTGTATATGCCTCCACATATTACCCTACATATTGCTTCTCTGACATATGGGTGAATTTAGAGCAAATCTGATAGAGATAAAATTTAAAAATCCCAACACGGTTACAATTGTTTTGGGATATTTTAATGCAAGATTGGGGCCTTTTATACAAGATCATAGTAATATGAGCATCCCTGAAGAATTTCATTCTCTATTACCTTTAAAGTCCTTTAGAAATCAGAAAAGAAATGCTGTTGGCATACAGTTGTTAACCTTGGTATATAAGTGTAACTTGCAAATTCTAGAGGGCAAAGACTAAAGCTTTATATGCCTCTTTACTTACCATCAAGAGAAATCAAGTAGCATTTTAGACTATATATGTGTCTCCATCAGTAATGGGTCCCTTTGCTCAGGGATCCAGGTTGCTGTTAATTTCTGCAAGCACTTAGACCTCAGACTCCACAAACACAATTGATAGATAGGTTTCAATTCAGCTAGAGAACCATGCAGATTTCATCTACAGGACCAAAAGGTACAATGGACCATTGTGGATATATATGACTGAATATATGAAATCCGATCAAGCTCTGACTCTAATAAAGACAGTTACTTCACCTTACGCATGTCAATTCTGTATTTACAGACTATGAAACCCCAAGCATAGGGCTAAGAAAAATCTTAACAGAAAAAGGCCCTTCCTGAGAAAAAGATTATAGCTAGCTACTATATGTGTTCAGCATGGAATTATCTAGCAAATAATAATCACGTTGCCATGCTTGCCTCAGACAGGAGTACTAGAAACCACCAAGTTTGTTATCAAACCATTTGCCTTCTTTTGGGCTAAATTTACAGTTCCAGCCCAAAACCCAAATCTAGCCTTTTTCTGGCATTTAGTTGTAGAATTATTGTGGGAATATAAGTTTTAGTTGGATAACTTTGTACTGGCTCCATGTGGGAGAAATACTACAGCTAATTATTCATTCCCCTATTTGTAATGGACTAGATGAGCCACAAAATAATCTATAGGAAGCCCCTAGTTCCACTCCACGATGGCCTAGTTCCACTCCACCAATGACTGAATGGGTAGACTAATAGACTCATTCAGATACTAAAGCCCAACTAAGTTCCTGGGAAGATATTTATAAGAGGGCCGGCATGGCCAGCTCCTCCTACTTCTTCGTAAACTAGAAAAATGTGGGATAAACAGCATAACCACATGATGGATTTCTAACTGGCTGAGAAACCATTTTCAATGTATAGTTCTCAATGGAACTGCAGCACACAAAGGGAAATAAGTGGGGTACACCAAGGTTCAGTTTTAGGCCCAGTACTCTTCAATATTTTCGTAAACAATCTTGATGGGGAAATGGAAGGTGAACTTATCAAATTTGCAGATGACACTAAGCTAGCAGGAATAGCCAACACTCCAGATAGACTCAAGATCCAAAATAATCTTGACAGACTTGGACAATGGGCCCTACATAAGAAAATGAGATTCAATGTAGATAAAAGTAAGGTTCTATTCTTAGGCAAGAAAAACCAACTGTAGAGGTATGGACTAGGTCAAATTTGGTTCAATGACAGTAACTGTAATGGGAACTTGGAAAAATGGACAATCACTTAAATATGGGTCAACAGCATGTGACAGCATCCAAAAAAGCCAGACTACATTAATAGAGGAATAGAATCAAGATTATGTGAAGTATTAGTATCACTTTACAAAGTCTTAGCATGGCCACACTTGGAATACTGCATCCAGTTATGGTCACCACAATATAGAAAAGATGTTGAGACTCTGGAAAGAGTGCAGAGAAGAGCATTAAAGACGATTAGGGGACTGGAAGTTAAAACATTTGAAGAACGGTAGTAGAAATTGAATATGTCTAGTGAAAAGAAGGACAAGGGAAGATATGATAGCCATATTCCAGTATTTGATGGGCTGCCACAAAGATGACAGGGGCAAACTATTTTCCAAGCACCAGAAGGCAGAACAAGAAGCAATGGATGGAAACTAACCGAGAAGCAATCTAGAACTAAGAAAAAAATTCCTAATAATGAGAACAATCAACCAGTAAAATGCTTTGCCTTCAGCCATTATGGGTGTGTTCAAGAAGAGACTGGGCAGCTATTTTTCTTAAATGTTATAGAGTAGACTCTCCTGCTAAAGCAGAGTGTTGGACTAGATGACCTCCAAGGACTCTTCTCACATTGTTGTTCTATATTCTACTCAAACTAATGCCTAAGAGTAAACACAGGAACAAATAGTTCCATAAGAGGAAAAATCAGTACCAACAAAGGTATCAGACAAGGGCTTCCATTTTGTCTAATCTGTATATTAATTACATCCCAAAGTCCCGTCACTCGACTGATATACACATTGGTAAACTTAAAAATAAAAATTTAAACATTCTGCTTTATGCAGATGACATAATATTGATGTCATACAGCCAAATAGGAATTAGAAGAACTGCTGCACAGATTTAGTACACACTATACACTCAGCTACCTCAACATTCAATAAGTTCAAAACCAAAATAGTTGTTTCTAGAAACAGTGGACCAGGTATAATTGGAGTTTGGATATGGAATAAATCAAGTTCAGTCCTATGTATACTTAGGATTTGTTTTTATCGAAACAGTTCCTAGCTCCCAGATTTTAAGAGGAATTCCTTAATGGCCTATGACTTACCTTATGGAGTTGGCCTATACCAATACCATAAGGTAGCTCACAAAAAGTTACCTGGGTTCTCTAATTCTATAATTGTATATAGCAGCAAACTAGTTCCAATGACCTAAGGAGATATATTGTATAAATGTGTCCTTATTGAAACAGAAACAATGTACTTTTTTGAAATGTACCTTCAGGAGCTGGATAAGGCTACACCAGCCCCAGCAGTAATGTTAGAGTTGGGTACTTCCCCTATAGAACAATTACGTATTCAATTACTGGCTGAAGATGTTATCTATGGACCCAGATAGACTATCCAAGCTCTGTTTTGAAAAGCAGTTGCACAAAAGTTGCAATCTCATGCTTGAATTGTTCAACTTTCAAATGTTACCCACAATATGGATTCCCCATTCAATTCCCAGTCCAAACAGATCTAAAGATAAAGGAAGCTTTTATACAAAGAGTTATTGATGTGGATGCACAAGATGATATTACAGTACTTAAATATGTCAAATCTCTGATGTGTCTGACTCAACACAAAACAGCTTCCCATTAGAAAAATATTTAATAGAGACTTCCGGCGGTGATGTCACGCCAGTGCGGAGCAAGCAAATGGGGCTCTGTGTAGCTTGCGTGAATTTTTGCATTTTTGAGGCCCCTAGGACTAAGTTGGTTCTTGGAGGGAGCAATGGTACAGAGGGGATACCTCGGAGTTGGCGATGAGATGTACGAAAATCTCCCCAAATAACAAGAGGAAGCCCTCAGATCAGACGCGAAAGAAATCGGCCTTTATGGCAGATCAGGAGGTGTGACAACCTGACTGTCTGAATGGAGTAGGAAGAAAAAGGAGGTAAAGCAGCCTGAAACATCGGTCAGGAGGGACGAAAAAGAGACCGAAACCAGACTCTCAGTAATTTTGAGTAAATGTAAATTATATCTGCTGCTGAGTGAGTGTCTGAGGAGGTAGAAAAGTGGCAATTTAGCAGTGGGAGCAGAGACAAGGCAACAAACGATAATGATAAAAACTGATTGCGTGGAAGGTGTGAAGGAAAAATTCTGACAGGGCATCTTGTGAAGAGTTTAACAATAAATGACAAATTTGGACCAGGATTGGGATAAAATACGAAGTTTGGAAGAAGAAAGCTGGTTGGAGAAATAGCAGTGACTGAACTAAATAGAAGGGAGACATCTTGGATTTAAAGAGACATTCACCAAATTGGATATTAATAGAGAAGAACTTTTTCTGTGGAGACTGTAGATATCAGAAATTTTAGAAGAGACTTTTTTATAAATAAGACATAAACTGAAAATGGACTATATTTATTAACAGTAAATCTAGAAATAAGGTAAGTGAATAGTGGATATATATACTTGATATTTATGTTTACATTTATATCCAAATATTTATATTCATCCATATACCAACTGATATAATTTCTATATTATTGGATCTATTTTTACTCTATTGTATTGTTATATTTATACATATTTAATAGCATATATAGGATTAGAAGAACTTAATATATTTATAATTTGATGTATGCAATATAAAAAATTAGATTAAGGAAATTTTAAATATATTCTGTGTAGAAATAGATGAATTTAGCCACGTATTATTATGTTTAGAAACTAATAATTCAATCATACGATTGTAAATATCTTCTTGCTATATTTAAGTTTGGATCCCTTAGGCCATTAAAAGCCATACAATTTATAATATTCAAAGTAATTATCTTTATATCTGTAGAATATCTCTATATTTATATTAGCTTTATTTATCTCTCTAGAATAAATTAGAATAAATAGATTAAGAATGAAAAATTAGATAAGTGACAGAGATAAAAGGAGTGAAATCATATTATATGGTATTATGGAAACATTTTTTAAAGTGTTAAAAATGATGAGTATGGCGACAACGGTCACGAAAATAGGGGGAGGAAACCTTCAACGATAGCCTCCCCATCGGGACAACACCCAGTGGAAAGTATGCTGGGCAGTGAGAAATCAGGTTCTTCATTGAATCTACAAAGTGTGCAATCGCTGATGATGATGATTCAAGAAACAATGATGAAGACGCAGGAAACAATCATGAGAAACCACAAAGAAATAAAGAGTGAAATGGGAGAGGTAAAAGGAGACATCTGCAAATTAGATGACAAAATTGGTACAATACAAGAGACGATAACTAGAAACAAACAGAAGCTAAAGATAGTAGAAGCTAGAACAGAACAAACGGAGAGGAAATTGAAGGAAACGAAATTGTTGGCGGTAAATAGGAATTTGGAGGATGCAGAATTTGGAGGATGCAATAACACTTGGAATTGGAGAAATCAGCATTTTTCCTAAGATCTCAAAATATAGTAGAAAACAAGAAGGAGGATCCCCCAAATTTGTTGGCAGAATTACTAGCTGATCCACTGCAGAAAAGTGCGCAAGAAATTCAAAATGATATAGATGAAGCATATAGGATCCATACCAATTATGCATGTCACCACAAATTGCCCAAGGAAGACCATATAAGATTTACAAGAAAAACAATTAGAGGCAAGGTTTACAGTAAGACGAGAGAGGAACCATTAATCTATAATGGTAAAGAAATTCTAACTTTGAAGCAAGTACCAAGAAGAGTAAGGAAACATTTTCTATCGTCACAATTAGTTAAATACAAAGTACTATTCAGATGGCTCATACCGGAGGGTATGTTAATTACGTGACAAGACAATAAGTTCTGAATAGACAACCTGGACAAGGCACAAGAGTTCTATGACCATTATATAGTTGGAGAAGAAGAAGATAGTAGAGAGGAAATAGACAATAAAAGTCAAGAAATTCAAATTTCAGAAGAGAAAATATCCGAACAAGACATAAGAGAAAGGAGAGAAATGGAACGTTATGAAAGGGAAGGAGCCAGGACAAGAGCACAAAGGGAGATGAGAGCAAAGAAAGGACCAAATCCTTCCAACAAACAGTAAGATGGAAGAAGAAATTAAGTTGCTATCACTTAACATCAAATTCCCTGTCAAAACTAAAATAAACACTGATAAAGCTTCAAAGACAAAATATGGACATTATCTGTTTGCAGGAGGTCCATATTAAGAAAAAACACAACAGCATTTTAAAATCCGCGAAATTAGGAAAACTTCACCTGACACTGCCATCAAAAAAGAAAAGAGGTATAGCAGTATACAAAAAAGAATGGTTAAACCCGAAACAAATCTACGCGGATGAAGATGGAAAAATTTTAGAAATAGAAATAACAACAAACCAAAAAAGGATGTTCTTAATGGTAGTATATGCATCAAACACAAATCAGAAGAAATTTTATCATAAATTACATCAGAAAATAATAGTTAGAATGGGATAATTTATGCATAATAGATTTCAACGCTGTGATAGCAAGGGTGAAATGCAAAATTTGTTACTACCGGTTCTGTGGGCGTAGCTTGGCAGTGGTGGGGGGTAATGTGACTGGGTGGGGGTGGCCAGCTTTTTTTTTTTTAACTTTTCAAAGCATTTTTTCTAATGCTTTGAAAAGTCCCTGCCGATCAGGCAACTCAGCTGGGATCATCAGAGAGGCTTTTTAAAAAATAGCTCTCTGACAATCCCAGCTGAGTTGCCTGATCGGCAGAGAGGTATTTTTT
>WNWU01013410.1:889157-935878 GCA_012654045.1 Ptyas mucosa | reverse complement strand
TCAGCTGGGATCGTCAGAGAGGCTTTTTAAAAAATACCTCTCTGCCCGATCAGGCAACTCAGCTGGGATCGTCAGAGACTTTTCAAAGCATTTTTTACTACTTCTTCGACCAAGAGGTTGCAGAAAAAAATGCTTTGAAAAGCCTCTGATGATCCCAACTGAACTGTATGATCATCAGAGGTTTTTTTTTTTACTTTTAAAAGCATTTTTTCGTCAGAAGAGATTGTAGAAAAAATGCTTTTAAAAGTAAAAAAAAAAAGCCTCTGATGATTGTGCGGCTCATCTGGGCATTGGGGGGATGGGCGCAGGGATTTTTGCTACCGGTTCTCCGAACCACCCGCCGCCATCGCTACCGGATCAGGCGATCCAGTCCGAACAGGGAGCATTTCACTCCTGTGTGGTAGACAATAAGAGAGATTATATGAGCAAAAAAACAAACAAGAAGAAAAGACAATTACCGAAATAATTCACAAAAATTATGCAAGAGTTAAATCTCCAAGATGTATGGAGAGAATTAAATCCAAGGAAGGAACAATATATTTTTTTCTCTAATCCACATAATTCCTGGTCGAGAATTGGTATGGCATGGATCAATCCGGAACTGATTAATGATATTGAAGAAATAGAGATACTACCAAATTCATGGGCCAATCACAATCCACTAACAATAAAATGGAAGGGACAAAGGAAAAAAGTGAGATGGACGTTAAATCAGAGGATACTAAAGGAGAAATCATTTGCGCAAATGATGGAAAAAGAATTTAAGATTTTTCTTTACAGAAAACCGGAAAGAACAAACAACACTACAAAATTTATGGGATACAACGAAAACGCACATTCGAGGTTTAAGAATAGCCTATACCGCGAGAAGAAATAAGGAAAAGAATCAACAACAAAAGACGCTTCAGGAAAAAGTTAAAGAATTGGAATGTGTATTGCAAAAAGAACCACAGAATAATAAAATCAGAGAAGAAAGAGATTTAGTGAAGCATAAACTTAATTTAACATTGCAAGAAGAAATGATATGCAATGATTATTTAAAACAATAAAACAAAACTATTTTGAATACGTGAACAAACCAGGGAGATGGTTGTCATATAAACTTAAGAAAGAGAAAATGAAAAAACTAATACAACAATTACAGGATGAGGACAGGAATCTCCAGTACCAATCAGAAGGGAAAAAAAGTATTATCCAAAACTTTTTAAATAAATTAAATAGTCAGGAGGATATTTCAGAAGAAAGCATTAAACAATATTTAGAAATGAGGGACTTACTAAAAATACCAGAAGAAACTAGGAAAATACTAAACGATAAGATAACTTTAATGGAGATGAAGGAGGCGATCAAGAAACAAAAATAATAATAAAACACCAGGACCAGACGGGATTCTGGCAGAGATATATTAAAAATTTCAGGAGTCACTGGAGGGAATAGAACTGCTAGAACTAAAGATAGTTCATGAAGTATTAGAACGAGCTAAATTACCAAATTCATGGAATGAGGCATTTATAACATTAATACCCAAAGACGATACTGATACCAAACAGATTAACTTTCATCGTTAAATGCCGACTATAAAATATTTGCAACAATCATAACGGAAATTTTTTTAAAAAATTGAATGAAATTATTAGAAATTATTCTAACCAAAATGGGTTTCTCCCCAAAAGACAATTAAGAAACAACACAAGAACCAGTGGTGGGATTCAGCCAGTTCGCACCACTTCAGGAGAACCGGTTATTAACTTTCTAAGCAGTTTGGTGAACTGGTTGTTGGAAGAAATCATTAGGGCAGAGAACTGGTTGTTAAATTATTTGAATCCCACCACTATCATGAACATATTAGAATATTATGAAGCTCATCCTGAAAAACAGATTGCGTTAATCTTTGTGGATGCATAAGAAGCCTTTAACAATCTAAACTGGCAGTTCCTCATTACCCAATCAATTAGTATGAATTTCTGAGAAAAATTTGTAGGGATGATTAAGGCAATATATTCAAATCAAATTGCCAAAATAATAGTAAATGGGGACCTATTAGAGAAAATTAATATTAAAAAAGGAATTGGACAAGGATGTCCATTTCCCCCCTCACTTTTTATCTAGAAAAATATTTAATGACTTACATGTCTCAGCATTTCAGAAGAGCTTTTCCTAGGGCTCGATTTGAACTACTGCACTCCAGGGTAAGACTTGGGAGGTTTCATGAAGAAAGACTCTGCTTTTGTGGAGCACTGGCCATCAAAGACATTGGACAAATTTTTTTTCACTGCAGATAATGGTTACCTATAGGAATGATGACTTACTACGAAATGCCTTATTGTTTTATTTGTATCTTTATATTACTTTTTCATATTTGATAAACTCAAATCTTAATGAAGTTTCTATTCTGTTCTATTCCTATTTAAAACTAGAAGAATAGAACAGAATAGAATTCTTTATTGGCCAAGTGTGATTGGATACACAAGGAATTTGTCTTGGTGCATACGCTCTCAGTGTACATAAAAGAAAAGATACGTTCATCAAGTATCATAAAGTACAACACATAATGATAGTCATAGGAAACAAATAAGCAATCAAATCATATTAGGAAACAGTCAATATAAATCATAAGGATACCAGCAACAAGGTTACAGTCATACAGTCATAAGTGGGAGGAGATGGGTAATAGGAACGATGAGAAGATTAATGTAGACTTAATAACTAGTTTCACAGTGTTGAGGGAATTATTTGTTTAGTAGAGTGATGGCGTTCGGGGAAAAACTGTCGTGTCTAGTTGTTCTGATGTGCAGTGCTCTATAGTGTTGTTTTGAGGGTAGGAGTTGAAACAGTTTATGTCCAGGATACAAGGGGTCTGTAAATATTTTCCCAGCCCTCTTTTTGACTCGTACAGTATACAGGTCCTCAATGGAAGGCAGGTTGGTAGTAATTGTTTTTTCTGCAGCTCTAATTATCCTCTGAAGTCTGTGTCTGTCTTGTTGGGTTGCAGAACCAAACCAGACAGTTATAGAGGTGCAGATGTCAGACTCAATAATTCCTCTGTAGAACTGGATCAGCAGCTCCTTGGGCAGTTTGAGCTTTCTGAGTTGGCGCAGAAAGAACATTCTTTGTTGTGCTTTTTTGATGACGTTTTTGATGTTAGGTGTCCATTTTAGGTCTTGAGATATGATAGAATCTAGAAATTTGAAGGTCTTTACTGTTGATACTGTGTTGGCTAATATTGTACGAGGTGGTAGTATGGGATGGTTTATCCTAAAGTCTACCACCATTTCTATGGTTTTGAGTGTGTTCAGTTCCAGATTGTTCTGGTCACAACGAGGCTAGTTGTTCAACCTCCCGTCTATATGCGGATTCATCATTGTCTCGAATGAGACTGATCACTGTTGTGTCATCTGCGAACTTCAGTAGTTTTAACAGATGGATCGTTTGAGATGCAGTCATTGGTATATAGAGAGAAGTGGAGAGAGCACACAGCCTTGTGCGGCCCCTGTGCTAATTGTTCAGGTATCTGATGTGATTCTGCTTAGCTTCACCTGCTGCTTCCCGCTTATGATCCACTTACAAGTGTGTTCAGGAACCACTAGCTGGCTTAGCTTAGAATGTCTGGAATGTTGAATGCTGAACTAAAGTCTACAAAGAGGACTCTTGCGTAGGTCTTTGGAGATTCAAGATGTTGTAGGGTGTAGTGCAGAGCCATATTAACAGCATCATCTTTTGATCTATTTGCTCGGCAAATTGCAGGGGGTCTAACAGTGGATCCGTGATAGTTTTCAAGTGGGACAGCACTAGCCTTTCAAAGGTTTTCATAACTACAGATGTTAGAGCAACTGGTCTGCAGTTATTCAGTTCCCTGATGGTGTGCTTATTTGGCACTGGGATGATAGTAGAGAGTTTGAAGAAGGAACATAGCACATCTCTAGCTATTTATTGAAGATATGAGTGAAGATGGGGGCTAATTGGTCAGCACAGACTTTTAAGCAAGAAGGAGTTACCTTGTCTGGGCCTGGAGCTTTTCCTGGCTTTTGTCTATGAAATAGATCTTGCACTTCCATTTCTGTGATCACCAGAGGTTGGGAATGGGATGGGATCACCAATGGGATGGGGTCAATTGTAGGAGGCTTGGCTGTTGTATGTGTGTCTGAGATGGGGGTTGTGGAGATAGGTGGCTATAGTTTCCTTTCAAACCTGCAGTAAAACACATTTAGGTCATTTGCCAGTTGTTGATTTCCTTCAGCCTGGGAAGGAGGTTTGCCATAATATTTTAAGAGGTTTCCCATGTTGCTAGTTCATTTGTTGAGAACTGATTCTTTAGCTTTTCAGAGTAGCTTCTTTTTGCCGCTCTGTTCTTCCTTGTTAGTACATTTCTGGCCTGACTGGACAACATTTTATCACCTTTTCTGTAGGCTTCCTCTTTGAAACAACGTAGCTGCTTAAGTTTAGCTGTGAACCAAGGTTTGTTGTTACTGTATATTCGCAAGTTCCTGGTCGGTACACATAGGTCTTCACAGAAGCTGACATGATGTTACAGTATCTGTGAGTTCATCTAAGTCTGCAGAGGTACTTCCAAAAACATTCCAATCAGTGCAGTCAAGGCACTGTCAACTAAATGAGTCAATCCTTTATTTCTTAGTATGCTTTATATAATAGATAATTTAATTGTGATCTGCATTTTTATCTGAGAGTTCTATTCAGTTCACTAAAAATCTAATAGTATTAATATTGGTATTAATGTTGTTATTAAAACATTTTCTCACCTATCTTGACAGATGTCTTATGCAAGCAGAGTCCAGAGCATGTTTTGACAGGGCTCTGGCTTTGTCTGTACAAATACGCACAAAAATTCACACACACACACACACACACACACACACGGTGCCTGGACGAGCCAGCTGTCACCTTGCTCAAGTGAATTATAGAAGCAAGCAACTCCAGGGTGCAGTCTCACAGGGCTTTTCTATATACAAAAAACAGCAAAGCTAGATTATTGTCAGTAACTGCTTCTCCTCTGCTTGGACAAGCTAGCAGCATATGGCAAAGTCTTCCAGCACAATGATTTTAAGAAACAATTACAGAAGAATAATGGTAAATAAGAAATTTCCTTTATTCAAAGTTTAGACCTTTCCCATTTTTATAATTAGAAGAGACACATTTTTCATTATTTGTAATTACATATAGTATCTAAATATAATTTAAGGGTTAGGGTTAGGGTTGTGTAAAATAGATTCCACTAGTTTTTTTTTAAAAAAATGGAATGATTGAGTGGGAGAAAATAATTGAGTAGCCTCTAAATGATCACCAGTGCTCAACTACCTTAAGAAGCTGGGAGAAAAAAAAAATCCTAGGAGGAGAAGGGAAGCCATTCAATGGAACCACTATTGTTGCTTAGTAAACTAACTTGAGAGAGTCTTTACTTATTTTACTGAAGGAAGAAAGAAACTAAGTTTTATATTTGAGAAGCAATTTATTTCAGGCACACATTGCCAATAATCCCCTTTCCAACTGAATTCAAATAGATAAAAGCAAAGAAAAAGAAGAATGATTTATCACATTGTTTTTGATGTTCCAATTGCAATAGCAATAGCACTTAGACTTATATACCGCTTCATAGTGCTTTACAGCCCTCTCTAAACAGTTTACAGAGTCAGCATATTGCCCCCAACAATCTGGGTCCTCATTTTACCCACTTGGAAGGATGGAAGGCTGAGTCAACCTTGAGCCTGGTGAGATTTGAACTGCCAAATTGCAGGCAGCAGAAGTAGTCCGCAGTTCTGCATTCTAACCACTGGGCCACCACAGCTCTTGCATTCCCTTCACTATTAATAATTCTGGAATAACATGGAGATGAATGGAGAATATCTCACATCATGAGTAGTATCTCAAATTCAAATCTTTGTCAGTGCACAACATATGTACAATGAGATTGGTTGAGTTCCCTCAGTCACTCCGCCCCAACACAATACAACTCGCAGTGAAGACAGAAAATCCCTATCCATACTATCAGTGCCAGTAGAAATCATGACAAATCAAGTCAGTATATGTGGCAATAGATTTCAAGAGTTTTCACAGAGCAAGTCCGCTTGGGTTGGGAATGTTTTCTGTGGGCTAAAGAATAGGATAATTATTAGCCAAAAGAGATAGAAGTCTGGAAAGGTTTTCTCTCGGGTCTAAGATGGATCTTGAATGCAATTATACTGTATATGCCATTTTTCATTATTAATAATATAGTACCATTAAATCTAACCTAGTATTTTTGGTCATTTTCCAAAACGGCAGTGTCCTTCCTTTATTATTATTATTATTATTGTTTCTTATAGTATACTTGTACAGCCTATACATATTTCTAATATCATTAAACTTGTATTCCTGAATTTTAGAGCTAGCATATGCAAGCACTTAAAAGTTACTTCAGGAATAATGTGTATAGAAGAGCACATAAAAGTACCCTGGGCTCTTGCTATGTGGGCCCAAAAGTATCAACCTTTTCAAACTGCACTAAAGGAACAAATAATAAAGAATATGACAGTGCTAATAATCCATTCATCTCTCTGAGAAGAAAATAATTACACATAGTCTTGTTTATTTCATAAAGATCATAAATTTCGGTAAAAAAATAAACAAACTCAAACCACTTGATATTTAAACATGTGGGTAATTGAGCCTGACTTCCTGTGTTCATAAATTCAAAAATCTCTGATCAACACAATAAATGAACATTAGTTGAATTTATATTTTAAAATGGAGTGATTATATTACCAAATTTTGATTTGATTTGTAAGCGCAGCTCTATCAATGTTCACTAAAGTAGTGAGGAAGAGCAACGATACTTACATTCTGCAAAGCAAGAACTGGCATCAATTTTCCAGATAATCTGGCCTTGGTGAGAGCCATTTACTCCACGATTTTTGTAGTCCAAGAAGTTTTCTGATAGAACCTCATCTGGGAAGTAAATAAAAAATTATTTCACAGCAAAAGAAGGAATCATTGGCAAATTGTTTGTATGATTGTAAGCCGTCCAAAGTTACCCTGAGGTAAGATTGGTGGCAATAAATTTTATAAATAAATGGATAAATGAAATGTACTACTGGGGACACGATGGCTCAGTGGCTAAGAGGCTGAGCTTGTCGATCGAAAGGTAGGCAGTTCAGTGATTTGAATCCCTAGTGCTGCTTAATGGGGTGAGTTCCTGTTACTTGTCCCAGCTTCTGCCAACCTAGCAGTTCGAAAGCATGTAAAAAATGCAAGTAGAAAAATAGGAACCACTTTTGATGGGAAGATAACAGCGTTCCATGCACCTTTGGCATTTAGTCATGCTGGCCACATGATCACGGAGACATCTTTGGACAGCGCTGGTTCTTCGGTTTTGAAACGGAGATGAGCACCGCGTCCTAGAGTCGGGAACGACTGGCATATATGTGTGAGGGAAACCTTTACCTTTTACTACTGTCTTTTGATTAAAGTAGAATTAGCATGAATCCTAAGGCAAATGAACTAAACAAAGAAAAAACTTCTTCATGAATGCACACTTTCTTTATCACAAAGGATTTTAGCATGCATACCATTTCTATTTTTAATAGTAATTTTACTATTATTACTAAATACTAAATATTATTAAAATAATTGCAATTGTAATTTTTAGTAATGCAAACTAAAATAAAAATGAAGAAAAATAAGAATGTAGTATTGAAAAAGAAATACAAGCAGTCCTCAATTTTTGACCACAACTGAGCCCAGAATCTCAGTTGTTGAGCGAAGCAGTCATTAAGCATGACAAGTGGGAGCTGAAATTTGCTCAATGATAATTGAGCAAATCAGCCCAGGTGACTGGTTTGCACAATTACCACAATCCTGGCATTCTCATCTGCAGTCATTAAATGATTTTGTGGGTTGTTAAGTGGAGTCTCAGGTAAGCAGAGTGGGTTGCTTGGGGAGAGGGAGAGCCTGGAAGTTCTGATCAGAGCTAAAAATCCTTCCTGCCTAAATCAGACCAGGATTTTCCATCCCTGAGGAGAGATACTCATGTATGTTCTTGGCTGGACCTTGCAGGGCCTACCCTTCCTACCTGAAGAACTCTGTGCTCCTGACCTAATTGTACTCTCTTTCTGCTTGGATTTCATCTCCCTCTTGTCTCTAGGGGCTAACTGTCTGCCAATGTCCTAGGACTGTGATGGTGAACCTATGGCGCACGTGCCAAAGGTTGGCATGCAGTGCCCTCTCTGATGGCACACAAGCCATCGCCCCGGTTCAGTGCTGCTGCACGTGCATGTGCACCTCCCGCCAGCCAGCTGGTCTTCGAATCTCTGACGTGCATGTGCGGGGTGGTGGTGACATGGGGGGGATGCACGCATACATGGGTGCGGGGCGCGTGCATGGGGCTGAGCGTGCATGCGCAGGTGGGTGAGGCGGGTACAGGGTCCCCACGTGTGCATGCACGGGGATAGAGCATGTGCGGAGGGCCATGTGTGCATGTGGGGGGAGGGCGCATGTGTGGGGCCGTACGCACATTGCATTTGGGGGGTTTGGCCACACATGTGTGCACTTTGACCACTCGGTCCAGAAAAGGTTAGCCATCACTGCCCTAGGAACTGAATTTATTTTATTTTTGTTTGTTTGTTCCATCTCACAGAATTCTTCAAAGCTTTGGAAAGCCTCTTTTATAAATCCAATATAAGAAAATCATGCAAGTCACCCTGTTACTTTTTTATTGGTATATTCCTTTTCATGATTAATACATTATTTGGTTTCTTTTGTATGTCCAGTATAGCATCTTTTTCTGCATCATTATAGCTTATCATTTTAAATCTACTTTAATAGCAATCAACAACCTAATCGCGGCCATCCAGGCTGGACCACAGCCAGCCTTAGATCTGCGGCGGTGCCTTGGCCCTGCTTCCTGAGCATATACACAGGAGGCGGTCAGCGTACAGGGCCTAGTGTCCCTGGGGACTGTGTTCTGAACACTTGCCTTTCACCAAGGAGGCCATGCCTCGCCCGCTCACCACCTCCTATGTGCACGCCTAGGGAATGGGGCTGAAGTGGTGCCACAGATCTAAGGCTGCCCAGACGGCAGCCATCAGGTTGCAGATCAGCGCCCGTCCCCATATGGGAAAGCCATGCTGCCAATCTTTCCCCCTGCACTCGTGCCTTCCTGAGCATGGAGGAAGGAGCAAGGGGATGGAATGGGAACTGTAGGACTATAGGGCTTCTGCCTACCAGGTGCGATGGGTGATAGGCAATCACAGGGGCTTTGGGAAGAACACAGCAGGCAAGCAGGGGTGGCATGCAGCTTCTGGCATAGCAGTGAGGGGAGGAAGCAGAACTGCCCTCTCCTCATCAGGTGTGGAGGCACCAGAGGGAAAGGTGGACAAAGAGGGAAGCTGTTGTTCTGCAGGCATTTTTTTAATCTGCCAGAAGCTCCGGACAGAGGCTTCCCATTTTAATTCCTCTCCCATTGTTGCCTCTGCATAGCTCTCCATTTACTTCTCCCAGACCTGCGCACAGGTTTGTGTGTGTGCACATGCATACGGGGAGGTGTCCGGCAGCAGGGGCTCCGCAGTCTGCTGCGACCACTCAGCTGGCCCTCTAAGAAGCAGGCACGGCAGCAGCACCAGCAGCAGGCAGAGTAGGGTGGGGAGGGAAAGCATGTGATATGGACCACCAGATGCACCTTCTCCATCCCATGTGGCTGGAAAGGCAGGAGGCTGCCCAGCACACCCAGCAGGCCAGACCACGTGCCTTCCCCAGTGCCTCTGCCTCCAGCTAGTGCCGCCACCGTTGTTGAGACAAGTTGAGGCAAGGGGTGGGGTGGTAGCTGCCAGACATCATCAGCCCACCTACTCTGTCCCGTCTGTTTTTGCTTACGTTTGGAGAAGTCGTCATTGGTCATTTCCTTGGGCCCCTCGTGGGTCTTGCCCTTGGCCTACATATGGAGGGCGTTCTCCTCATGCACCTGGCACACCTTGGCACTGCTGTGGACCACTGCCACCACTGAGGCCACGAGTAGCTTGCGCAGGTCCATTAGGCTGCTGCCGTCGCTGCCCAGAGCAGAAGGCCTGCCCAGACCAAAGGAGGCAAAGCAACCAACTAGAAAGACCGAGTAGAGGTGGTAGACACACCCAGGTCCAGCAGGCAAAAGGTGGCCACTACAAACGGGGAAAGCTGGATCTCCTCCCTGAAGAGGTTGTAGAAAAAATGGTTTTAAAAGTAAAATCCAGCCACATTACCCACCACCACCAAGCCACGCCCACAGGACCGGTAGTAACAAATTTTAGATTTCACCACTGCCATAAATGTTTACTAATAGTTCCTTTTAGGGAATAGTTTTGTGTTGTTCAATTTATTAATTATATTTTTATTGGTCAGTGATCAAAATAAAGTTCTGTTTATTTGACAATTCACTAGTATTTGAAGCTGTATTTGGGTTGGTGTATCTTAGAATAGACCCTCAAATTAAGTGAGATGGCTGTCAGCCTGCTGGGTCAAGACACGGTTTGTTTGAACCACATACAGAACACATTCTAGCCAATGTTACCATTTTCTCCCAAAAGCATATACAATAGTTAGTGGTTCTGTAATAAGCATACTATGTACAAAATATTCCCTAAAATTCACTGTGTATTAGAATTACTGTGCACTCGTACATTAAATGTAGCTTCATTAAATATTGTTCTTTCACTGTGAATTTCAGTGGATTTCGGATTTGCCCCC
This sequence comes from Ptyas mucosa, assembly GCA_012654045.1. Lineage (NCBI taxonomy): Eukaryota > Metazoa > Chordata > Lepidosauria > Squamata > Colubridae > Ptyas > Ptyas mucosa. Next base: position 925,171 of record WNWU01013410.1, on the reverse strand, counting down.
ACCTATATTCAGAAAATCCTGACTAATTAGAATATTTTCATATTACATTCATTTTTAGAGAGATTTGCCTTTTAGGGAAAATTTTAAAAAAGGCAAAAGTGAAGAGAAAGAAGCATATGATACTTAAAGCAAAGTTTCTCTGGCTAATTAGTTCAAAATAGGTTTGACACATATTTTTTTTAAAAAAAAATAAGAACAAGAAATTGTCTAGAAATTGGGCCTGTGAGAGTATGATGACATTTTATCAGATTTTTAAAAAATACTTTACTTTTTCTATGAGGATAATGAAGACGAAAGTCTACAATATATCAATAAACAGAACATAATATTACCTGTATATGAAATCATAAATTACAGTTTACAAATTGTCTGTTTTACGCATTTATGACTCAAGATAAGTTAGATGAACTTGTCTAGATGAAATGAAACTAGAGTTCTGCAACCATAAGAGGTTGCAGAAAAAAATGCTTTTAGAAGCCTATGACAATCGGGCAACTCAGCTGGGATCACCAGAGGCTTTTAAAGGCATTTTTTTCCTACAGCCTCTTCAGCCAAAGAAGTTGCAGAAAAAAATGCTTTTAGAAGCCTCTGACAATCCCAGCTGAGCCCAGCAATCATCAGAGGCTTTTTTTAAAAAAAAAATCTTTTAAAAGCATTTTTTTGGCCGAAGAGGTTGTAGGAAAAAAAAGCCTCTGATGAGGTGGGCGGGGTAAGTGAGCGGTGACCGGTTCGGGGGCATGGCCAGCCAATGTTATTACTGGTTCTCCGAACTACTACAAATTTTCATACCGGTTCTTGCGAACCGGTGTGAACTGGGAGCAACCCATCACTGATTACAACATATAGTCCTTGACGTAGCAACCATTCAAAGTTTTTTGGGGGGGTTGTAACTTTGAATCTGGATTTGAAATTATGGATGCTATAGCACCCCCTGGTCACATGTACCAAATTCAGGGAGATTTGCCATTATGACTGACCACAGGGCCACTTGAGCAGCTCCATGTCTATTTTCAACCCCTCCCCTCCATCTTCCCCGCCAGATAAGTGAAAGCAGACCTGAAGTCTGCAAGCTGCAAACTCTGCAATTGGCCTGGACTACCTTGCATGACTGAATGATTGGGTTGGAAATGATCCCAAGACTGCAGGGACTTGATGATGAGGAAGCAGGCCCAAGGTCTGCAAGAATCATATTCACAGTGAATATGGAAAGTCTATACACACCTGTTAAAATGCTAGTTTTTTGAGATTAAAAAAAAATCAGAACAAGATAAATCGCTACAGAATTTTTTCTATCTTTAATATAAGTTGTACAATTCAACTGGAAAAAAACCCCAAATCTTTCAGGAGGAAAAAAAAAACAACTTAAAATAATATTGTTCTATTATAGAACTGGGTAAGCGAGGAAAGAGGCAAGACAGGGTAATGATTGAACTGGCTTTATTGCTAACAGTAAACAGCTAACAGTGGACTCGCTCTGGGCTAACAACGTAGGAGCAAGCCGGCTTTTTCCCCTCTGACAGCTCTTATATAGGCGAGCTGTCAGATATCGGGCCAATCAGAGAGCGTCCCTTTTCTGCCTTCTGTGTGCCAGCAGTTCAGCCAATCAGGAGCGCTTCTGCCTTCTCGTGTTGCTGGGGGGAACGTAACACTCCTCCCCTCCTGGATAGCGCAGGCATAATCAGCTAGATAGGCTGGGCATCAGTGGCTCCTCCCCGATTTGCACAGTTCCATAGGAGTTGTCGGACTGGGCGGATCTACTGCTGGGGCCTCTGGAACTTCTGGACATGCTGACACTGGCTCCGGCAGATGAACAAATGGCAAGGACGTAGTAGCAGTCGGTAAATCCTTTGACAGGTCAGCAAAGGTCAGTGACTATGAGCACCCGTCATTGTTGGTCTCGTCAAATGACTGCTCTGTACTTGTATTTGGGGCATTGCTGCAGGCCTCACTTGATTCCAGCCTTAGTGCAGGTCCGCAGCTGGTCAACATGTCTTTTCCACATGCGGCCGTCCCTTAGCTCCACTCTATATGAATAGGGGCTCGTCATATCTACCACCAACCCAGGCATCCATTTTGGGTCTCCATAGAAGTTCTTAGCATACACCCAATCCCCTTTCTGGAATGTCCTGGCCCCACCACAGGAATCTACTGGTTTTTCTTCGGAATAACTAGGGTGCATATGGTCTAGGTCTAGTCTTAGCCGCCATCCCATCAGCAGTTCAGCAGGACTACATAGGGTGGATGGGCACGGCGTGGTATGTTGGGCAAGGAGATAAGAGGCAATCTTATTGTGCCAGTCTCCTGGGCCCATTTTGCTCAAAGCATCCTTAGTTGAGTGCACGGCCCGTTCTACAAGGCCATTACTGGACAGGTGGTAAGAAGCCACCAGGGCATGCCTGATGGCAGGCCTGGCCAAAAAGGTCTGGAACTGTCCCGAAGTTAGTTGTGGCCCGTTATCAGAAACGACGGTGTCTGGCAAGCTGTGGGTTGCGAATAACCATCATAGGGCTTTTACTACAGCCTTGGAGGTGGAGGGCATTAGCACCACCTCGACCCACTTCAAATGGGCATCCACGATGACCATGAAGATCTTCCCCTGGTAGGGGCCGGCAAAATCAATGTGGAGCCTTGACCAGGGTGTTTTGGGGGTCTCCCATTCTCTGACTGGGGTCCTTGGTGGCATTACTTGTGCCTGTTGGCACCTATGGCAACCAGATACCCACTTCACAATGTCTTGGTCCAGCCCTGGCCACCACACATAACTGCAGGCTAGTTCTTTCATTCTCAGTATGTTCGGGTGTCCTTTATGCATTGCCTTTAATATAGGTTCCTGGAGGTCCAGGGGAACCACAACCCTCAACCCCCATACCAGACAGCCTCTTTGAACTGAGAGCTCGTGTTGTCTGGTGACATATGGTCAAAATAAGTCATCCTGCTGTCCCTGAGGCCAGTCCCTCTTCACCCAGTCCAAAACCTGGGTTAGGGTACGGTCGCTGACCATGAACCTCATGATGTCGAGCAAGGTGATGGGCAGTTGTTGGTCATCGATCAAAAAGATGGCAAATGCAGGGGCAGGATCTTGAACAGCCACCATGAGGGGGCAGAGGCTTAGCGCGTCAGTATGTTCCAATGCCTTGCCTGGACGATAGGACAGCTTGTAATTATAAGTTGCCAGAAACATGGTCCAACGTGTCAACCTGGGGGATAATATCTGGGGTGTCTGGCGGTCCCTGGACAGAATATCCAATAGAGGCTTATGATCAGTCACGAATTGGATGAACCGGCCATAAACATAGTCATGAAATTTCTTTACCCCTGCCCCTACTGCTAAAGCCTCTCTGTCTGTTTGGCTGTAATGCCTCTCCGTCGGGGACAGGGTCCTGGAGAAAAATGCAATGGGTGCTTCATCCTCATTGGACAGAGTGTGACTCAATACCGCCCCGACCCCATAGGGAGATGCGTCGCTAGCAAGGGTGAGGGGAAGGGAGGCATCATACTGTATCAAGACGGCATTGGATGTCAACAGGTCTTTGACAGTGGCAAAAGCAACAGCCTCCCTATGTCTCCAAGTCCATGGTATGCGGTCTCTCAATAAATGATGTAACGGCTCGGCGACAGTGGCTTTGTTCAGCAGGAACATATTATAAAAGTTCAGCAAGCCCAGGAAAGCCTGAAATTCTGACTTGTTAGAAGGCATTGGCGCATCCCGTATAGCCTGGGTCTTGGATGGAGTAGAGTGTATTCCACACGCATCCGATAGGAACCTCAGGAATTTGACCTGAGGGACACCTATATAGCACTTTGTCCTCTTCAGCTTGAGGCCAGTCCGCTGAAATCAACTGAGCATGGCTCGTAAGTGGCATGCCAGTTCATTATCATTAGTGGCAGATAGGAGGACATCGTCAAAATACAACATCATGCCAGGGATGCCGTGCAACAGCCTTTCCATAAGGCTTTGAAAAATGCCAGGGGCCACGAAGACCCCGAATTGCAGGCAACAGCATTTAAAGGCTTCACGGTGGGTGACGATCGTCCGAGCCTCAGCAGACGCCACATCAACAGGAAGCTACTGATAAGCTTGTGCTAGATCTAACTTAGCAAAAAATTTTCCACGGCCCAATGAGTGTAGTAAATGGTGAACCATGGGTACTGGATAGGGGTTAGCCTGCATTGCCCAGTTCAGTGTGCACTTATGGTCTCCACATAGGCACACAGACCCGTCAGGCTTGATGGGAATGACAATAGGTGTCTCCCATCTCGCATGGTCCACAGGTTCTAATATATCCTGAGCCAATAATTTGTCAATCTCTAAGTCTACTTTGGCCCGAAGTGCAAAAGGCACTCTTCTAGCCTTGAGGCGAATGGGAGCCACTTGTGGGTCCAAGTTAAAGGACACAGGGGTTCCTTTATATTATCCTAAGTCCTCACTGAATACATCAGCAAATTCAGCTGTCAGGGCATGCCATCTGTCATGGTTGACAGTGTGAATTCCTGCAACACTTAGTCCTAAGGAATCAAACCAGTCTAACCCCAGTAGATTGGGTAAGGCTCCTTCTACAATGACTAATTTCAAAGACCCCCGGAAGTTCTTATAGGTGACCTGAACTTTGCTAGAGCCAGTAACCAGAATGTGATTGCCTTGGTAATCACACAGCTGGACATGACAAATTATAAGGCGTCGTTTAGACATAGAAGGCAGTAACCTTCTATGAGTAATCCAGGAAATGAGAGTGAGGGATGAGCCCGTGTCAATTTCCATTTTAGAAGGCTTATTGTTAATGATTAGAGTGAGGTAAAAATTTTTCCTCAATTCATTGCTGGCATGGTCAATAATTGCTTCAGGGAGGCAATGCTCCCGATAGACAGTGAAACATTTTTCACCTTTCCTATCTGTCAGTCTTCCTGCCTGCCTGCCTTGGCTACGCATAAATTCTTCCCTCGGGGGATGTGGAAGAGAGCCCTTTGCTGGCTGAGGAGCATGACAAACTCTTGCCAAATGTCCTTTTTTCCCGCAGTGTCTACAGACTGCCTTCTTAAAATTTACAGTCGAACCTGTGGTGGTTTCCTCCAAAACCTCCACAGAGAAATTGTGTTCTCTTTCCTGACCCATCTCCGCATCTTTTTTGAGTTGCCCTCAGGCAACTCACTGCTTCCCCTTCTTCTTCTGAGTCATTCCCTTCCTCAACCACTTCCTGGTGGACGGTCAAGGTTTTTCCTCCTGTAGAGGGGCTCATTGTTTTCTGGATTTCTGAGGCTGATCAGTGTGACAACTCCGATGCAACTCCTCCAGGGCTGATTGCAGGGTCACATCTGTCCTAGCCAAGAGACAGCGTTGTAATCTGATATCTCTAACCCCACACATTAACTGGTCTAATAATAGATCTTCGAGATAGTCTCTAAAATCACAATACAAGGCAGCAGTTTGTAAAGCTGCCGTGTACTGATTGTTTGTTTCCACTTCTGCCTGATAGGGATGTCTAAAAGTGTGGCGCCTAGCTATTCTTGAGGCCATAGGGACATAATGCCCTCTCAGCTTAGCCAGCAGAATATCCCACGAAACATCTTGGACGTTCTGGGGTGCTAAAAGAGCCCTAGCATTTTAAAACATATCATGACCACAAATACTGAGAAAAACAGCTTGCTTACATTCTCCTGGTAGTGCCTTGTAATCGTTGGCTGCCATAAAACAATCAACTCAATCCAAAAAAGAGTCCCAAGTTTCTGTTGCCTGGTTAAAAGGCGTGAAAGTAGCCAGGATAGCCATCTCCTTGCTGAGGAAGTGCCCCGGTGTGAGTTGTGCAAAGTCTCGTCACCTCAGTCAGCTATTCGTGACCGTTCTTTTTGTTTTTTGTGACTTCATCTATTTCTGTTGCCTCCTCCTGTATCCCACCTCTCGTCACCAATGTTCTATTATAGAACTGGGTAGGCGAGGAAGGCGGCAAGACAGGGTAACGATTGAACAGGCTTTATTGCTAACAGTAAACAGCTAACGGTGGACTCGCTCTGTGCTAACAACGTAGAAGCAAGCCGGCTTCTTTTCCTCTGACAGCTCTTATTTAGGCGAGCTGTCAGATATTGGGCCAATCAGAGAGCGCCCCTTTCCCATCTTCTGTGAGCCAATGGTTCAGCCAATCAGGAGCGCTTCCGTCTCCACGTATTGCTGAAGGGAACGTAACAAACATTATGCATAAAAATGCATACTCTTAAACCAATACTTAGTTGAAGCAGTTTTTTATTTTAGGAGAGCATTCAGTCTTTCGGGGTAGGAACCTACCAGCATGGCACATTTTGCCTTAGGAATCTTTGCCCACTCTTCTGTGCAAATTTGTCAGACTGTGCAGTCGGCTTCAGGTAACCCAACAGATTTTCAGTTATATTCAGGTCTGGGATCTGCTTGAGCCATTTCGAAACTTTTATCTTCTTCTGGTGAAATTATTGTTTTGTTGATTTGGAGGTATGCTTTGGGTCATTGTTGTATTGAAAAGTGAAAATCTTCTTCATCTTCAATATTTTAGCAGGATCTAAAGGCGCTGTGATTGATATTTGGAACTGTTCATATTTCTCTTCACTTTAACTAAAGCCCCAGTTCCAGCTGAAGAAATGCAGTCCCAAAGCATATTGCCACTAACACAATGCTTCACTGTGGGTATGGTATACTTTTGATGATGCACAGCATTGTTTTGAGGTATGTCCAGTTTAATGAAAAGGAGGAATAGCGGTCACATGATAGCAGTGCCCCAGTATCTGAAGGGTTGCAACAAGGAGGAGGAAGTCAACCTATTCTCAAAGCACTTGAGGGCAGGACAAGAAGCAATGAATGGAAACTAATCAAGGAGAGAAACAATCTAGAACTAAGGAAAAATTTCCTGACAGTTAGAACAATTAATCAGTGGAACAATTTGCCTCCAGAAGTTGTGAATGCTCCAACACTGGAAGTTTTTAAGAAGATGTTGTATAACTATTTGTCTGAAGTGGTGTAGGGTTTTCTGCTTAAGCAGGGGGTTGGACTAGAAGACCTCCAAGGTCACTTCCAACTCTGTTATTTATTTATTTATTTTTATTTGATTTATATGCCGCCCTTCTCTGGAGACTCAGGGCAGCTTACAATGCGTTAAGCAATAGCCTTCATACTTTTGTATATTTATACAAAGTCAGCTTATTGCCCCCACAATCTGGGTCCTCATTTTACCTACCTTTGAAAGGATGGAAGGCTGAATCAACCTTGAGCCTGGTGAGATTTGATTGTAGGCAGCTGAATGTTAATAACAGTGCTTTAGTCTGCTGCGCCACCAGGACTCTGTTATTCTATTCTATTCATTGTAAAACCATACTTTTCAGAGTGTAAGACGCTCCAGACTATAAGACATGCCTACCTTTTTTTGGGAGGAAAACAAGAAAAAAAAAATCTGCTCTGCCTCCCAGCATTCATCCAGTATTCATCTGGCCCATTTGGTGTGACCCGTTTGCCGCAGCACGTTTACAGTGGCCCATTTGCCATGGCCTGTTCATCGCTGCCACAGCTTGTTCACTGCCACCCATTTGCCACCACCCATTTGCTGCCGCCGCCATCCATTCACTGCCACCATGGCTCATTCCCGTTTGCTGCCACCCATTTGCCATGGCCCGTTTACCACCGCTGTGGCCTGTTCGGCATGGCCCGTTTGTCGTGGCCTATTCACTGCTGCCATCTGTTTGCCATGGCCCATTTGTCACCACCCATTCGGCATGACCCTTTCACCACCGTCCATTTGCTGCCGCTGTGGCCCATTCCAGCCACCGCCGCGGCGGCCCATTCTAGAACAGCTGATCAGTGCCGCACCAATTCCCCTCCCCCCTGCCACAACATTCGCTGTATAAGATGCACTGAAATTTTCATCCACTTTTAAAGGGGGGGGGGAGTGTGTCTTATACTCCGAAAAATATGGTAATCAGTGGAACAATTTGCATCCAGAAGTTGTGAATGCTCCAACCCTGGAAGTTTTTAAGAACAGATTGGATAAGCATTTGTCTCAAATGATATAGGGTTTTCTGCTTGAGCAGTGGATTGGACTAGAAGAACGCCAAGTTCTCTTCCAACTCTGTTATTCTGTTATTTTGTCTTACACCATGTTTTGGAATTATGGCAAAAAGGTTCAATGTTGGATTCATCAGACCATAACATATTTTTCCACATTTTGTCAGACTTGATATGAGTTTTTGCAAAATGTAGTTGGGTTTGGATGTTTTTCTTTATAAGAAAAGGCTTCTGTCTTGTCACCCTATGTCATGTTATACACTACTGAAGAATATGGGAAATTTCTGTCACATATGGTACACAATCAGTATTTGCCAGAAATTCATGCAGATGCTTTAATGTTGCTGTAGGTCTCTCAAACCAGTTTTATTTTTATTTTTTCATCAATTTTAGAGGGGCCATCAGTACTTAATAATCACTTCTCCATTTGTTGATGACTGTCTTCACTGTGTTCCATGGTATATCCCCATGATGGTGAACCTATGGCACACGTGCCACAGGTGGCACACGTGCCACAGGTGGCACACAGAGCCCTCTCTGTGGGCACATGAGCCGTCACCCCAGCTTGGCTCTGCCGCACATGCATGCGCACCTCCTGCCACCCAGCTGGTTTTCAAGTCTCTGCCATGCATTCATGCGGGGTGTGGGAGATGCACGCATGTGCAGGGGTCACATTTGCGGGGGGAATGGAGTGCATGCAGGGGGGTCACATATGCATGTGGGGGTCAGGCTCACATATGTGTGGGGGTAGGGCACACATAGGGGTTTCACACACACATTGCATTATGGGTGTGCACACATGCCCTTTCGGCACTCAGTACCAAAAAGGTTAGCCATCACTGGTATATTCTATGCTTTGAAAAAAAAATTGTATCCTTTTCCTGACCGACACCTTCCAACAATAAAATCCCTTTGATGCTTTGTAAGCTTTGTAACCTCACTTGTGGGGTGCCGCAGTGGTTGCTTTTCTCCCCCCTGCTCTTTAACATCTACATGAAACCGCTGGGTGAGATTATTCGCAGCTTCAGGGTGAGGTATCATCAATATGCCAATGATACCCAGCTGATCAACCCAGGGATGCCCTCACCGTGATGTCTAAGTACCTGGAGGCGGTATGGGTCCAGATGGGCAGGAACAGGCTCAAACTCAACCGCTCCAAGACTGAGTGACTGTGGTTACCGGCATCTCGTGATCTAGTATCCCCATCACTTCTGATGGGGAAGGAGTTGCTTACTCCCTCTGAAAGGGTTCGTAATCTTGGCGTCCTCCTTGATTCACAGCTGTCCTTGGTGGATCATCTGACGGCCGTGACAAGGGGGGTTTTTGCACAGGTTCGCCTGGTGCACCAGTTATGCCCTTTCCTAGACAGGGATGCCCTCCATACAGTCACTCATACTTTCACAATTTCTCGGTTGGATTATTGCAATGCCCACTACATGGGGCTGCCCTTGGGGTGCACCCGGAGGCTCCAGCTGGTCCAAAATGCGGCTGTGCGGGTTGTTATGGGAGCTTCCCGCTACTCCCGTGTAACACCTCTCCTGTGCGAGCTGCACTGGCTGCCGGTGGCCCTTCGGATCCGCTTCAAGGTGCTGGTACTCACCTATAAAGCCCTTTATGACATGGGCCTGGGGTACTTGCAGGACCACCTCCTACCGGCCTCCCACCACCCAGTGCACTCACATAGGGCTGCCCTCCTCTGGGGTGCTGGCGGCCAGACAATGTCGGCTGGCGGCCCCCAAAATGAGGGCGTTCTCTGTGGCCGCACTGACCCTCTGGAATGGGTTACCCACCAGGCTCTGGACAGCCCCTAACCGCCGCACTTTCCGCGCCGAGCTGAAGACATGTCTTTTTCAGCAAATTCCCTGATCTGCCGCGAGGTTTTTAATTGTCTGGGATTTTAAATTGACTAATTTTACTATTTGGACTGTTGTGTTGTTTTTTATTTTGTGAGCCGCCCCGAGTCCTACGGGAGAAGGGCGGCATATAAATTTGAAAAATAAATAAATAAATAAATAAGCTTTTTGCAGACCTTGGCTTTTGTTCTAAGAGGCTATTGAGTAAATGTCAGAAAAATCCTACTGGCACAGCTGAACTTTATATGGGCTTGATTAGAATCACTTTAATTGATAGCAGGTCTATCAATAGTAATAATTACTATTTAACATCAGTTTGAATGTGATTGGTTAATTCTGAATGCAGCCACATATAGGAAGGTGTGAACTCTTATGCAGCCATATTATTCTACATTTTTATTTTTACTTTTTCCCAAGAAATAGATTTGTTTGTTTTTCAATTGAATTGTACAGCTTATATGTTATATTAAATCTGGAAAAAAATTCTGAAAGTGATTTAATCTTGGTCTGATTTTTTTTTTTACATCTCAAAAACCTGGCATTTTAACAAGAGATTTATAGATGTGCTATATCAACTATAATTCTGAGATACATCAAGAGAAATATGAATATCTTGAAAGAGGAATGGATGATAATTCTTGTGTTAATCATCTATAATCTTGGGAGGAGATAAACATTTCTTCAAGTTATTCAGAGCAGAATCATTGGATCTGGTGCAATGATTTTACTAAATCATGATAATCAATGGTTACCATTGCTACTCCTATTTAAGAGTCAAGTCAGAGATAGAAATAAATTAAGCACTGAATGAAAACTGATATTGATAATCTACTGGCTTCTGAGATGATTTGGTCAGTTTTTCTATAAACGAAGTACAAATGAAAACCGAAAATAAATTTTTGCAAAACATTAAATCATCATAGCTTAAAATTAAACACACAGTGTAGTGCACCAAAGCAATACTCAAGAAGCTTTATCAAGAATCTATTATGTTTCAATAGATTAAAACATAATTACCACTTACCAATTCTGAATCAGGATCAGAACAACTTAAATACAAAGTCTTTTTGAGTAAAAATGTTTGTTTGAAGTTAGAAAGACAACAAAGTAGCATAATTAGTGTTGGCAGTAAGTTTAAAAATATGGGTGCATTTACCAAAAAGATTCTTGCTTTTATTTCTAGTACAGAAAATATTCCTAATGTTTCTATGTGCAACACTTTAAATGTCTTTCCCAAATGGAAGATACAGGTAGTCCTTGACTTATAATGGCAATTGGGAATGAAATTTCCATTGTTAAGCAATGCAATTGTAAAGTGCAACTGCATACCTTAGTAACATTCATCCTGCAGTCCTGGTTGCAGTTGTTAACTAAATTTATGAGAAGTTCTGCATGGTTCAGGGATAGTGTGAGAGGTACCATGGGGGTTGTGGAGATTATGCAAGGGTTGTGCAAGTCACCGATCCTGTGTGAGTGCACAGGGTTAGGGAAGGGTGTGCAGGTGAGGGGGAGACTTTCGCTAACAACCTGAAATCTTCCTTGCCACCTTCCCCTTTGACTTTCTGAATGGCATATAAAGTTGCAAATGGTAGTCACATATCGCAAGGTGCTTGGCAACCGGTCATAAGTAAAAATGGATTGCCAAGCGACCAGACTGCAATCATGTGACCTTAGGGGTGCTGAAGCGGCTGTAACTCCAAGGACCACCATTCATTTAATGCCATTGTAAATTTGAAGAGTCACTGAATGAATGGTCATTAGTCAGCACCCATTTATTTCAAATCACATTTTCCCTTCAATACACATAACTGGAAAAGCTGACAATCCAAATCCCACTGAACTGCATGCTTCCTACAAGCTTTCTCTATACAGTTATTTGTGTTGTTAATTGCAGTACCTATTTTGGAATTACACTACTGATATAAAATAACAAAAGAAGTAGGACTTACTATGCAACATTCATGACCAGGATTCAACAGTTAAATCACAAATCTCCTGAATTTGCTAGACTAAACTCATTTCCTAGGCTAGGGCTTGGCAGAAGTTTCACATTGTCAACACTTCTTTTTTTTTCTTCCATTTGATACCTCTTTTATTGTTATTGTTGCTTTTGTTGATTCTAAATTATGGATTATATTCAACTTGAAACAAATCTGATTTACAATACATGTTTTACTTGCAAAATTAAGTTACAACAAATCCTATGAATATAGTTGACTTACCAATGAGATACATGCCAATCCAGTCACCTGCATCTACTTCTTCCTTTATATCCCAATAAATCACTAGATCCTGTGAATGTCCTATGGAATAATAGGAACTGCTGACCATGAGTGTAGACCGGCTGTCTGAAGTGACCAAATCTGTGTCACTGGTCGAGCGGGGAATGGTGACTGTCCCATGGAGTCCACTTCCAATGTCCATGTTGTGGAACTGGTCTGGGTTATAGCTGTACCTCAGAGATTCTTTACAGCGACGCCGATTCTGTGAGTTCCTGGATGGGGATGCCATAGCAGCCAGGCCTAATAATCTGTTCTGGTACAGATTCTGCCAAAATGAAAGAGAGAAATAATTGGAATTCATACAAATGAAAATGACATCCCCTTGAAAATTACCAAATAGAATGAAGACAGTGTTGCTAATAACATTGATGCATATTACAGATACAGTTTTTAATCATAAAAACTGGAATCCATTTGTCAGTAGCTATTATTAAAATAGATATATTTATTGTCTGATGCAATATGAATTTGTACCTAATGTGTTGCATAAGTGGGATTCATTTTACTAGAAATATAATATTATTTAATGAAGTATATAGAACTTTCATCAGCAAATTACATTTCTGTTTGACTTTTATCTTTGGCTCATCACCAGCCTTTGGCAGCCAAGGCAATATTTTAGCCTGAATCTTACTGCAGTCATCTTCATTTTCACTGCTTCTCCCAACTGCATCATTTACTTTATCAAAAAAATTTAAAAAAGCAAAAATGCAAGTCACCTTCTCAAAAATTGCTGCTGCCAACTGAGCTTTTATCATATGCTTGGTACTAGTGGTTGGCAATTATTGACAACTCAATTTGGTTAATACTGTGTAAGAAGTGAACCTCTTAGCTTAATTCCTTTTGAAACTAAGTGCTGGCTACTTTGCTGTAGCTGATTGTACCTTCAAAGCATAAAAGAATTATATGCAGTTATGACGCATTTTCATTGATCGAAGATGGAAAGGTAAGTAACAAGATTAAGACTGTAAGATGCTCAGTTATAGCACTTATTTGGAATTCTGTACTGCAACCCTACATTAGGTTACACAGATTTTTCCATTGTGATTTGCTTCTAATTTGCAACATCAGTCTGATTCAGTCTGCAATAGTGTGGAAAAAAAACAATGACATCTGCAGAAGGAAATAAAGATGATTATGTGATCTTACCATCATGCAAATGCCATTGTTTATTTTTCTGAGATATCAAGATGCAAGTATCCAATGGTAGCTTTTTCATAATGAATATGCATGTTATCATTCTGGCATTATTACAGTTTGCTAGAAGGAAACTACATAATGGCAGGTCAACTTGTCAAATGACCATATCAAAAACATGCTATGTGAAACCTTCAAGAAAATACAGTTTCAAGTGTCATTCACATAGTAGCCATTTTATCCAAGACTAATCAAATGGGATTCACTTCATTCTTTCATAGATAAATAAGTACAGGTTGTTTAATTTTTGTGGTTGATGGAATCCTTATTTAAGATTCTGAAAATTAATTAAAAGCTCAAAGCTTCTGAAGATTAATGTAAAGCAATGTTTAACACATTGGTATTTTAAGAGAAATTGTCAATAGGCCATATCTGATGCATTTTATGCTAATTAGATTTGAAGGGCGATGACAATCTACCTGGAATCATTATTGATAAAAATGCTTTACTGATCAGTGAAAACCAACAACTATAAGCAACTATTGTTTGGCCTTCCCTCATTTTTCATTTCTCTACAGATTAGAAAGCACTAGTACTTCCAAGGCATCTGGAAAACAATTAGTTTTGGAATTTATAATATTTTAGTCTTAGATCAAGTGTACACTTTATACCAGATGAAATTTTTTTCACTCAAAAGCATCTTGAAGTTACTTGATTTTGTGTGTGTGTGTGTGTGTGTGTGTGTGTGTGTGTGTAAGGCAATGTACAGTATATCTATATACACAATCCTATATGAGAAACAGACACTGTAGACATCTTAATAAAGACAGAATCAGCAAACACTGCCACTATCTTTTGATGGGATTATTAAGTTTATTGATACAATTATGAGGGTGGGTGAGTAAGAGTTTGTGTATTATTTAAAATAGCAAACCCAAAACTAAATACATATCATTCATCATTCAATAACTGCAAAAACAAGCTGCTAATTGATGAATAATGGAATAAATATGTACAAACCAAATATTAATATCATCTATCCTTATTTGAAATACAGTGCTTTCACATTCACACATTCATTTACAAAGAATCTACTGATGAAACTGTTCTGTAGGCATTTCTGGCATCAGAAGCATCTAAAATGAGTGAAAGTCAAGGAAAGGATAGGATAGCATCCGTGCAATTTCAAAGCATGGTTAGCAAGACAATAAATGCAAATTTACACTCAGTAATCCTAGAGGAAAGTAAAAAAAATTGTCACTGGCTCCAGAAATAAGGATTTTTTAAAAAAAGAAAATGCACAACCGGATCAACAGCAATCTGATCAGGTTACTACTTGGTAGTTATGCATTTGGGTTGTACAAAGAAAACACTTAAATATATGTGGGAGGAAAAATCTTTTAAAGTACAAGTAGTCCTTGAGTTATGTAATGGAGCTTTCCCATTCCATTTGTAATCTGAGGATTCGTAGGAGTGAATTGTGTAATTTGAACATGATCACTCCCTCCTTTCCAAATCGACCGTGCAGCTTGTTAAGTGCACATGAAGTATCTCTGGGTGAAGAAGGCTGGGAGAAGGGGGGTTAGTGATGTAATAGGCTGCCTGCTTCAGAAGGCGTCTTCTGGCCCACTGACATACTTCATTTCCCTCTCCTGGGGTCCCCACAATTGATGTCCTTCATCCTGCCATGCCGGGTCACTTACTTTATGAAGACCTGTCTCCTCTCCAGCCTCTCTGTTTCTTTGCCTGCTCCCTCCTTTTTCATCAGCAAAGTGCGTGATAAAGCCTTCAGTAATGAAAAACAATGAAGGCTTGATGAAGGCTTCGATGATGAAAAACCAGGCACGGAAGGCCATGTGTGCCCTCCTGGCCTCCTTTGTCGTCGCCAAACTGCTTGATGAAGCCTTCAGTGTTGAAAATGAGGCGCAGAGGACTGCACGTGCCCTTCTGGGCCTCCTTTCTCCCCACAAAACTGCTTGAGGATAGCATCCCTCTAAACTTCAGCAACCCTTTGCAGAAAGCCTTTGTCGGTAGGAACAAAGCTTTGGAGGGACGGGCCTGCACCTCCCAAGCTTCACTTGTGCTCACAAAGGGCTGCCAAAGCCTATAGGGAGGCAATCTCCCCACAGACTTCTACAAGGAAACAGCAATGGAGGGAAGGCTTGAAAGACCTAAGCCTTCCCTCCATTTGCAAACATCCAAGCCTCAATTCTCAGAGAATAGAGGCCCAAACTGCGAGATCACATGAGATCAGTAGCGCGAGATTTTGCGCTACTGATCTCGCATGATCTCATGGTATGTTAAGCCCTCTGTTCTCTGCGAATGCACCAAAAGCCTGAAGCAATGAAGCAAGCAAAGAAACCATGACAGAGAGGAGATCTTCGCAAAGTGGGTGAGTCTCCACAGGCAGAGTGCTCGTGAAGACCCGGGGGGCGGGAGAGGAATAGGCAGGGCAAATGTTTCAGAGCCTCTGCAGTCATTTGTAAGGGCGAATAACTGCCATGGTGCTGCAACATTCATAATTTTGGGACTTGTTCATAAACACTAGGGGGCGTTTATCGTGTAACTTTGAACATTCACTAAGGGAACGTTCGTAACTTAGGAATTACCTGTATATGAAAAACAATCTTCTCTCTTTTGAAAAAAAGCTACTCTGAATGGTTTACAAGAGTAAAATGGAAACATATGTAAACATGATGATAGCAAAACAATGAAACAATAAGAATAAACAATTGAAGTACAATAATATGAATTAAAAGATGGGTAGAAGAGGAGCAGGAAGCGGAGAAGAGAGATGGGGTCACTAAATGGAACAGCAGCCACCTTCAATTTGGTACTCCCCTATTGGGTCCCAAAGCCAACCAAAAGAGACAGGCCCTTAGGTCCTTGTGGAAGAATAGAAGGGTGGAAGCAGACTCTTATCCTGGGGGGCAGCATGTTCCAGAGGATGGGCTCTATAGCAGAGAAGACTCTTATCCTGGATGCCACCTGCCAGAGTTCTTTGACTGAAGGGATCCGCAACAGACCTCCTTTGTTGGCATGAGTATGGCAGCATATTAGCAGAACAAGAGGGTTCATCAAGTAACCTGACTCAGGCTATAGAGGGCTTTAAATATCATAACTAACATCCTGAACTGCATCTGGAAACAAACGAATAGCCAGTACAACTTGAGAAACAGTAGTATAAGATGAGCAATTCTAGGGGCCCCAAAGACTGCTCACACTGTCACACTAGTTGAAGCTTCTGAATGCATTTCAAGAGTAGCCCCTTAAAACACATTTCAAGGGTATCCCGTTGAAAATACTGTACTAATATTTTGCAGTAATCCAGATCAGATATGATTAGAGCTTGAGTGATCAAGCACAAAGAGTCCTGATCCAAGAAAGGACACATCTGGTGCACAAACTAAAGTTGTGTATAGACTCTCGTATCCATGACCACTACCTGCTCTTTGAGTCCAGAGAATCCCTAAGAGTCCGAGTGGGATAGTGCAACCCTGCCCAGAGCTAAAGATGTCAAAGACCTAGATCTTGAAGCTCCATGCAATAGGGTTCAGTCATAGTCTGTTTCCCAGGTCATCCAACCCTAGCCTGGCAGCTAGAATAGTATCAAAGCCTGCTGAGGCCTCCCCTGGCTTCTCCAGAGCAGGTTTTAATCTCAGTTCCAGCTCAGCGTCCAACATCCAACTCCAACTGATGCCATCATCATTGATAATGCAAATGATGTGGCCAAGCCAGGGCCCCAGATAAAATACCAGTCTGTGGACCTCACGGTGTCATCACTGCCATCAAAGCTGGCTTTGCCTAATACAGCAATAGCTTATATATCACTTTATAGTATTTTACAGTCCCCTCTAAGCATTTTACAGAGTCAGCATATTGCCCCCAACAATCTGGGCATTTGTTTTCCCGACCTCAAAAGGATGGAAAATATATCTAATATATCTAATCCCTACTCATAGTCAAATCCAATCCAAGCTATTTATGGTAACAGCCTGATCTGAAATTATGATGTTGAACAGGGAACTTTGCAAAGTTGGTTTAATACAAGAATAATATGCAGTTTCCCCATAAAAAATATATTTTCAGGATCATTATCATCAGAAGTTTTTTTTTAAAAAAATTGTGATAAAGACCACATTTTTAATTTCTTATGCAGCACAATTTTTAGAAGGCAATAAGGAATAATCTTAAAATACCTTTTCTATGATGAAGACTATGTACATACCTCTGTTTTCAGTATTCCACAGGTTGAAATGCTGAAAGCTGATGGTCACAGTTGACACAAGATACTAGCAAAACTATAAGCGAGATGTCCCAGAGAAGAAAAAATATCCCATGCATTGAAAAATACTGAAGTGATTCTTATACAAAAGAAATAGGCCCAAAATTATTTAAAGAACTATTATCCAATAAACCTTTCAGTCATCTACAAGATAACTGTTTTCACCAAGATAATAGCAAAAAGAATATTGAGAACATTAAATCATGCACAGCAAAAGGAACAGGCAGGGTTCAGAAGTGGCTACAGCATAATGGATCACCTCCAGGTTGTTCAGCAAGTCATTGAAAGGCACCATGCCTCTGTGCATGGCTTTCATTGAAAAGGCATTTGACTCAGCAAGCAATAATTAATGTATTACTCAACCAATAGGTGTAGACATTGCTTACATAAACTTACTACAATCAATATATGAAAAAAATAATGGTGACAATTTGGCTTAATGATCTTAAAATGGAAATCAACACAGAACGAGGTGTATGGCAATACAATACTATATCACCTATTCTTTTCTCAGCCTGCCTCGAAGAAGTATTTTGCAAACTATACTGGGCAAAAGATGGAATAAAAATCAATGGCGCTTAGTTCCAGATGATGTTGTTCTTTTCTCACAAGACCCAGAAGAACTACAAAGACACACACAGGAGCAGCAGAACCATTTGGCTTAAAAATAAACCTGAAAAAAAGCCATAAATTCACTAAAGAAAGAAAAAATATATATCTGGAGAAGAGCTAGATGCAGATGACTATTATATATACCTTGGCCAACAGATCTCAATGGAATATGATAAATTAAAGGAAATTGAACGGTGTGTTAAATGTGGTTGGCAGGCATTTGGCAAGCTAAGCATAATTTTCAAGAACAGCCTCCTTCTATGCCTGAAGTGAAAAGTTTTCAATCAGTGTGTGCTACCTGTTCTAATATATGCTGGTGGAACATGGACACTAATGTCATAATCTATGAGTGGTGCAAAGAACAATAAAAAGATATATGCTCAGCAGAGGTCAGATTCAAATTTTTTACTACCAGTTCTGTGGGTGTTGCTTGGTGGGCGTGGCTGTGTGGTCATGTGACTGGGTGGGCATGGCTGTGTGGTCATGTAACTGGGTGGGCATGGCCAACTCGACATTACTCGCATCAAGGGGCGCCTCACCCGGCCCCTCCCCTCCCAGCCAGTCCTTGTCACTGATTTTTCCCAGTTTATTTGTAAACCACTATATTTTCCAAATTCATTCAGGTGTAAATATATCCTCTCTATAATAATTACGGGACTTTCAAATGTTAATAATGTATCATCTGCAAATAAATTTATTTTAGTTTTCTTCTGTACACCAATTCCTTCAATCAATGAATCTTCCCTAATTGCATTTGCCAAAATCTCCATCAATAATGCAAATAAAACTGGGGATAAAGGGCAACCCTGTCTCATTCCCCGGCTTAAGGTTATTATCTCTGTAACACAATCATTTATAACTATTCTTGCTTTATTCTCTGAATATAGTTGATTTATTACTTTTCTAAATTTTTTTTCCAAAACCTAACTTCTCTATTAATATCTTCAATGTAGGGCATTCCACACAATCGAAGGCCTTAAAAATATCTAATGCTAATACACCTGCCTTTAATTTTTTATTCTTTATATAGTAACCTATATTTAATACTCTTCTTACTATGTCAGATATTTGTCGGCCTCTTATAAATCCACACTGGTCATTTTTAATATAATTCTCTATAAATATATTCAACCTATTTGCCAATATTTCTGTAAAAATCTTAGCGTCCTGATTAATAAAGGAAATATTACAGAAGTGAGGACTCAGATGGGAGAACATGATAGGGTGTTAAAAAGCCAGATAACTATGATGCATCAGGTGAAAAAAGATTTGATTAAGATACAGAACCGTCAGCACCGTTCAAATTTACAGATATGTGGATATCTGAAGAAAAGTGCAGAAAATGAAGCAAAATTGATCCAAGAAGTACTGGACTGGGCTACCTCGATCCTCCTAGATGTGCCCTTTACAAGATATCATATTGATGTAATACATAGAGTTGTCCCAAAAAGGTTGATGCATAAATTGCGAAATATGGCTTTGATAGTGTTTGGGGGTAATCAGATACTAGTTTTTCCAGATTTAAGTAGTGAGACTTTAAACAGAGGAGAAAGATACATCAAGTTTGTCAATTATTGAAGAAAAATAATATTAATTATAGCTGGGGTTATCCCGGTTTTTTTGAGATTTTCTTATGGTGGAAGATCTTATAGAGTTGAAACAAAAGAGGAGGTGATGGAGAAATTAAGGGAGCTCGGAATCATCAATAAAGAAGAGGTCATGGAGCAGATCCAGAAAGCAAATGAGATATCAAAATTTTCGAGAAGGGAGATGGAGAAGAAGAAAGAAGATCTACAGGAGAAAGGGAGGCTGGATGAAGCAACAGGGGTTACAAGGTCACTGTAGAGACAGTATATAAATATTTGTAATAGTTGTATTAAGAAATATGTGTTATAACCTATGTTTGGGTGTAAAAACAGGGTAAAGATGGTCAAGGGAGATGGAGTGTGCAACCGAAAGTCCGTGAATGGATGGTTCCTTTTCTCCCCCCCCCGGGGGGGGGCTTATGCGGCGGAGAGGAGGAAGATATCCTGAAGAAGGGAAGGGGGACATTATATATGTATATGGGTGGGTAAGAAGTTATTTATTATGAGGAATAGATGGGAAAATCATTGAAGGTAGCTATATGGAATGTACATGGTTTGGGAGGGAAATATAAATGAGCAAGAATTGAATAATCAATTAACGAAGAGAAAATAGATATTTTATTTTTACAAGAAACACATCAAAAGAAAGAAAGGGTGAATGAACTTAGGTTATACTGGGCTGCTGTATATGAAAAGGCATTTGGTACATAAGCAAGAGGGGTAGCAATCATTGTAGCTAAAATATGTGAATTTATGATAAAAGCCATAAAAAGAGATAATATGGGAAGATTTCTTATAATTCAAGGCTTGATTTATGGACAAGAGGTTACCTTAGCAAATTTGTATGTACCTAATATAAATCAAAGAGAGTTTTATAATAGGGTATATAAAGAAACAGAAGACGTCAAAATGGTTATTTGATAATGGTAAGTGATTATAAAACGGTTATGGACGGCGGAATTGACAAATTCAATTCATCAAAAGTATAAAGTATAATAATACAGATTTAAGAAAATTTATTAATAGAAATAGATTGAAAGATATTTGGAGAGAATTACATGGTAATCAAAAGAGTTATACATATTTTTCTGGTAGACATAAAATTTTTACAAGAATAGATTATATATTTCTAACACTGGAAATTTTATCTAAAATAATGAAAGCAGAGATAAAAATAATTAAAATATCTGATCATGCAATGGTAACTATGGAAATGGAAATAGATTGTGATTATAAATAGGCAAGTAGATTGAGAATGGATTTGAGGATTTTTAAAAATAAAGAGATTTTAGAAAAAATAGAAACATGGTCTATAAATGAAGAGGGAGGTAATAATATAGGTGTAATATGGGATGCAATGAAAGCAGTAGTGAGAGGTTTAGGGATAAAATATTCATAATATAAAAAAACAAAACAAAAAGAAATATATAAAATGGTTGGAGGAGAAAATTAGAGAACTAGAGAGTAAATATATAGAAAGTAGAGAGAATAGGATTATGTTGGAAGTATTAGCTAAAAGAAAAGTTGCAAAATATTGAGATAAAACAGATTCAAAGAAATCTAATATATTTAAACAGGGAATTTTATGAAAATAGTAATAAAAATTCTAGAATGCTGGCTAGAGCCACACAAGTTAAAAAGGCAAAAAGCCTGATTGGAGTAATAAAGAATGATAAGGGAGAAAGATGTAACATGATGAGAGAAAAATTGTTGATATTTCAGAAGTTCTTTGAAAAGCTATATAAGGGAAATGAAATAAATGTGAATGAAGTCAGGCATATATAGAAAAGAATTTAAATTGTAAAATTCAAGAATACGATAAAGAAATAATGGAATCACAAATAGAAGAAAATGAGATACTGGAAGTTATTAATAAATTGAAAATAGGTAAGGCACCAGGGTTAGATGGACTAGACATAGAATATTATAAAAATTTTAAAGGACTATTCATGCAGAAGATGAATATAATGTTTAATAAAATAATGGGAAGGGGAAAATATTCCAAGTTCCAGGAAGCAATCTTTGATAATACTGATAACAAAACCAGATAAAGATCATATAAACCCAGGATCATACAGACATAACTTTGAAATATTGTTAAATGAATGGCCATACATCAAGGGCTGCCTCTACTGTACTCTTGGATATAGGTCGAAATAGAAGATCTGCATTAAATCAGGTTTAATTTAGTATCACAATAGAGACCAACATAAAATCTATTTATTCAAAAGGAAAGAAAAGCTGGAAGAAATTGTTAAGAAGGAAACAAACAAGAGATAGCCATCACTATTCTCTTAACTTTCCTTAGTAGTTACTATTCCACCACCATCCCATTTCTTAATAAAATTAAGAAGAAAGGATTTAATGTTGTAATTTATTCTTTATTCTCCAGGAAATTTGTACAGAAGCAAATATATTGTATATGATTATACCCATTTTTTGTGATTTCCAAATGCAGAATAGACTTTAAATACATTCAGCTAGATGCAGTTCCCCTTCATTAAAATTTCAGCAGAAAAAAGGGATCAGGGCATCAGATTCTGAAATCTCCCCCAAACCCCACAAAAAACCTAAAACATAATGTGCATTAAAAATATTCCTCAACTTACAACCACAATTAGAACCAGAATTTTTATTGCTAAGCAATGTGATTGTTAAATGAGCTATCACATGAACATGTCTGATTTTACAACTATTTTGCCATGGTCATTAAGCTCATCACATTTAATTGTTGAAAGCTGGCTGGAAAAATTGGAAATGAAAATCATGTGAATTCAGGATGCTATGACCGTCATAAATACATACTGATTGCCGAGCACCCAAATCACAAGCACATGACCACATGGATATTACAATAGTCACTAAGTGCAAGGACCGATAACAAGTCATTACTTTAATGGTCACTAAACAAATGATTGTAAGTCAATTATAATTATCTGAGCTAAAGTAGAATACTTTTTTGCTAATATTCTTGCTTTTAGTGAAAAATGAAAATTGGAAAAACAAATCATTCAACAATTGTGATGAAAAGAATGTAGAAAAACAGTGAATAAATGATAGCATAGAGACTAGAATAGGACATCTTATTTTTGAAGAGGTCATTATATTAATCATTCCAAAAGTATGGGAAAACTCCTGGGGCTTCCCTGTTTCTTTGAACAGCATTCTCCTGAATTCTCTATGATCTTGACTCTATTTTTTAAATTTTTTTAAATTTAAATTTATATTTATATGCCGCCCTTCTCCGGAGACTCAGGGTGGCTTACAATGCGTTAAGCAATAGCCTTCATACTTTTGTATATTTATACAAAGTCAGCTTATTGGCCCCACAAACCGGGTCCTCATTTTACCCACCTTAGAAAGGATGGAAGGCTGAATCAACCTTGAGCCTGGTGAGATTAGAACTTGTAGTAATTGCAGGCAGCTGGATGTTAAATGCTGCCTTAGTAGGAGGCATTAGCCTGCTACGCCACTCAGGCTCCTGTTACCCTTTAGAAGACGTGAAGACCTGCTCTTCTTAGCAGATCCTGATGCATGTAATCTGTAGGCACACTTTTTACCTTGATGTATCTGTCAAATGCTGCATAATTGTTGTACAGTTGTTTCAATATGGTTTGTATTTGGGTATATATACATGTGTTATATTTTTGAAGTCAGAAATATCGGGTGATTGCCAAATTGCTTAGCCATGCATGAATAGCATATCACTGTGTAGTCTTTTTAAACTCTTGAAGGTCATCATTTTGTGGATGAAAATTATTAGGAAATATTTTTTTCCTCTTAGCCCTTAATTATATTTTTCAATCAACCGAGTCTGTCCATTGAATTTGTTTTTGACATTTGATTGTTCAATTTATTTTTAGTCTGCATTTCTATACATGGCTACATGAATATAGTCCACAGGACTCTGGGGGACTTATAGAAATGTTTCACCATAACACTGAATTGCAACCTATATATTCCATTTTTATGCTGTAAGTAGCAATAGTAATAGCACTCAGACTTATATACTGCTTCACAGTGCTTTACAGCCCTTTCTAAGTGGTTTACAGAGTCAGTATATTTTCCCCAACAATCTGAGTTCATATTTTACTGACCTTGAAAGGATGGAAGGCTGAGTCAACCTTGAGCCAGTGAGAAACAAAGTAATAAGAACATACCCAAAAGAAGACAAACATTACATAGGCTCTATTCCCCAAAAATAAGATTGAAGAAAAATAAAAGCCCCATGACTTGAAAATGTAAGGTATCTTAGAGAAAACACCTAAAATGCATCATTGCAAAGAGACCATGCTATTAGAATATGAGGCAGCATGCAATTGTCAAAAAGATTTAATAGAACCAGAAGTGAAGAAAATTCTTTTCTCCTTCAATGTATTATCTGCATCTTATTGAGCATATTCTACACTAGCAATTACTCAAATTAACATTGTTTTCAGACAAGAAAAAGCATGAGAAATTCTGGTGTAGCATAACAATCTAAAAACATTTTTTATTATAACATTATTTTGTATATGGATATCTTAAAGGGTAACATTTAACAAGAAAGTCATTTTTTCAATACTTATATTTTATTTATCAAAGAGATGCTTTTATTTATGCTCAATAAAATGCAATATTTTTGTTTTGGTGTTGACAGAAAATGATTTATGATCGCTTATTGCTTGTATGTATTCTGAGAGCTTATGAACTAATCACACTTGGGAAATAAAGAATTCTATTCTATTCTATTCTATTCTATTCTATTCTATTCTATTCTAATTCTAATTCTATTCTATTCTTAGTAATGCTTTTCCTTCATTTAAAAGCTTGTATTTCAGATTTCCTAAATTATGTTAAGGATTTACACTATTCCATTGGCTTTTTAAACAGAAAGATTATTGTCCTCACTTTTACAGCACCGGTGTTATTAATAGAGAGCAAAGATTTTGTTTATAATGAAGTATCTTCTCTGGCTTGGAGCTAAAGAGCGATATTATTAAAGTTTTCATTTCTGATTAATTTGCTAGGGAAGAGTAATTCAGAGCATGGCAATATGACATTTAAACTGGTTATTTTTTATTAAAAGGTTTTACACAACAATGATTTCCCCCCCTCCAATATTCCCCTCCTTTCCCCTCCCCCTATCCCCCCCAACACCCCTTCCCACCCTCCCCCCAGACTTCCCAGAGCAAAATACAGGGTATTTCAGTTAACAATCATAACCTAATTTAACCTAACTATCCTTAAACTAACAAATCCCCTCCAGGACCTTAACTCCACTATAAGTAACATAATACATCTAAAATTAACATTCATTCATAAGCTATTTGGTATTTTCTTGTCTGATGCTTGTTTTGAATATAATCCATCCATTTTCTCCATTCCGATATATCTCTCTCTTGTGTATAATCCTTCAAATACGCTGAAATTTTCGCCATTTCCGCTAAGTTCGTTACTTTCAGTATCCAATCTTCAATAGTAGGCAAAGAGTCCTTCTTCCAATGTTGCGCAACCAACAGCCTAAAATCAATTTAGTCTCTGATGATGTACAACCCATTGTTATACCCAATAAAAACAGTTGTGGAGTAAATTTCAACCTTTTTTTCAACATATTCTGCATCACCCACCAGATTTTTATCCAGAATGCTTTGATTTTCTTACAAGTCTACCATATATGGTAATAAGTTGCATCATCACAGTCACATCTCCAACATTTAGCTTGCAAATTAGGATACATACATGATAATTTTTTAGGGTCTAAATGCCATCTATAGAAAATTTTATAGAAATTTTCCCTTAAGTTTTGTGCCTGCGTAAATTTAACATTTCTAACCCAGAACTTTTCCCAAGTTTCTATCATCACCGGTTCCTGAAAATTTTGTGCCCATTTTATCATACAGTCCTTAACCAATTCCGTTTCCGAATCTATTTCCAGTAATGCGTTATACAACCTTTTGATATGCATTTGACTTTGATCTCTAATCTGTTTTACCAAATTTTCCTCATTTTGCATAACACCAGTTTTTTGGTCTTCCTTCCATCTAGCTTGAAGCTGGCCATACTGAAACCAAGTATAGATTATCCCTTCTTCTTTCAATACATTTAAAGATTTCAATTGCTCCTTTCCATAAAAAGGAGCTCTTTATAGGTAATCACCTCCTGTTTTGTTCTATACTTATATTTTCTATTGCATGTCTGGGATTTGCCCATATAGGTATTTTATAATTTAACTTATATTGATACTTTTTACAGACCCTCAACAAAGCATTTCTATGACCTTTAAACACCTTATCCACTTTTTTTCATATAACAAATAGGCATGCCATCCATATAACAAATCATAACCTTCTATATTTAGAATTCTCTCTTCAGTTAAATTAAACCAGTCACTAATTTGTGATAAGACAGGTGTTTCATAATACAATCTTAAGTTAGGCATTTTAAGACCGCCTCTCTCATGTACATCCTGTATACTTTTCAATTTTATTCTTGGTTTTTTATCATCCCAAATAAAGGTATTAACCCCTTTCTGCCACTCCCTCAAATTTCCGTCTTTCTTAAGCACTGATATCATTTGAAACAAAAATAAAAACCTAGGTAACACATTCATTTTTATTACTGCTATCCTTCCCAGTAAAGATAGTTGTAACTTTTTCCAATTTTCCATTTCTTTCTGCACTTTTTGCCAAAGAACTTCATAGTTGTTTTTAAATAATTTCGTATTTGAGGCTGCAATGTATATTCCTAAGTATTTAACATTTTTAACTATTTCAAACCCCGTTATTCTTCCTAAATCTTCTCGTTGAGATATAGACATATTTTAGTTATCACCTTTGTCTTATGTTGATTTACTTTAAATCCAGATACCTTACCATATTGACCTAGTATGTCCAACATATATGGAACCGATTCTATAGGTTGAGATAAAGTAACAACCAAGTCATCTGCAAACGCTCTTAATCTATAATCTTGCTGTCTAATTACAATTCCCTTTATTTTGTCCGAATCATGTATCTTATTCAGCAAAACTTTTAAAGTTAAGATAAACAACAATGGAGACAAAGGACAACCCTGCCTTGTTCCTTTCTCAATTTTAAAAACATCTGTTAAACCTCTATTAACTATTATTTGTGCTGTTTGTTCCTGGTATATTGCTCTAATTGATTGTATAAAGTATTCTCCAAAGTGCATTTTTCTATTATCTTAAACAAAAATTGCCAATTCAGTCGGTCGAATGCCTTCTCTGCATCCAAAAATACAAATGCTGCAGGGACTTGGTTGTTTTTTTCCAAATACTTCAGTAAATTTACAACTTGTCTAACATTATATTTCATTTGTCTCCCTTTTATAAACCCTGATTGGTCACTATGAACTGTTTGTTGCATAACTGGCATTAATCTATTCGCTAATATCTTAGCAAAGACTTTATAATCAGTGTTCAAAAGTGATATTGGCCTAAAATTTTCAGGTTTAATACAATTTTGGTCTTCCTTTGGAATCAGTGAAACAAAAGCTGTTCTCCAAGAGGGTGGGACTCCTCCACCTGATTGGATTTTACAAAATAAAACTCTAAGCGGTTCTACCATTTCAAACTGTAAATTCTTGTAGTAAACAGCTGTTAATCCATCTGTTCCCGGAGCTTTACCTGTTTTTAACTGTTTAATTGCTGCAATAATCTCCTCAGAAGTTATTGGCTGGTTCAGCCCCTTTCTCTGTTCTAGAGTTAATTCAGGAATATTCTCTTCCTTTAGATATCTATCTATATCTATACCTTGAATTGAATAACTTTGTATAAAATTCAAAAAAGGGTTTTTTGATCATATTCTGTTGATAAACTTCCTTGCCTCTATATTCTATCTTATCAATAACTCATGATTTTTGTTTTTTCCTCAACATATATGCCAACCATCTACCTGATTTATTAGCATTACAAAATGTATTGTGTTTAGCGTATTGTAAACTAGTTGCCACTTGATCAGCCATAAGCATATTAAATTGCTCTCGTAATATGTTTATTGTCTCTTTTACTTTCTTATGTCCTGGATTAATTATAAGTAATAGTTCTTTCTTTTTTATTTCCTCCTCAATCTCTTTCCGCTTCTTTTGTTGTTTTAATCTATGTTTATTATTCATATGCATTAAAGTTCCCCTCATATAAGTCTTACTTGCATCCCGTACCATTTCCATAGAGGTGCCCTTATACACGTTAATAGCAAAAAATTCTTTCATTTGTTTTCTAAGCTCATTCACATTTTCTTCATATCTAAATAAATTTTCATTTAACCTCCAAGACCTCCTTTCTCCCCTTTCTTGTTCCAATTCCACCCAAACTGGACTATGATCAGTTAAGATTCTTGGACATATCTTCGCCTTCTTCACCCTAGAAAGGAAATCATTTGTGATTAATATAAAATCAATCCTGGAAAAAGATTGGTCTATTGGGAAAAAAGGTAAAATCTCTTTCCTCAGGGCTCCGTGCTCTCCAAATGTCTCTCAATTCCATATCTTCCATCATATCAAAAAAAGATTTGGGTAATTTTGCACGTGTTGAGATCTTTGACAAACTTTTGTTTATCTTTCTGTGTATCTATTACTCCATTCCATTACTACACCCATCAGTATAAAAGATTTATAATCCCATTGTAAAATTTTAGTGTGTAAAAATTTATAAAATTTGTCCTGTTGTTGATTAGGGGCATATATTCCGATTAAAAGCATTTTTCCATTCTGAGTTAGTAATTCAATTGCAAGTTATCTTCCTTGAGCATCTGCCTCAATTAAATTAACTGATATTCCTTTCTTTACGTATATAACTAAACCATTTTTCTTCTCTAATGTTGATGCCACAAAATGTGTGCCTAATCTTGAATTTATCAAATATTTTTAATCTGATAATCTAATATGTGTTTCTTGCAGACAAATAACATCATTCTTAAATTGTTTCAAATAATGAAATATTTTATTTCTTTTTTTGTGGTGAGTTTAAACCATTGACATTCCAAGATAGGAATTTAGTTGCCATCTTTGGCCCCTTGAAGCTTCATGAGCATACGCTGAATATCCTCCTCCATCTTACTCTTCAGCCTAGCCCCTCCCACTGCTTCTGTTTTTTGGACTTCTTAGGATAAAACTTGAGATTGTTGCTCTTTTAGTTGTTGTTCTTGGGAGTTTTTAAGTTGCTCGTGTCAGTCGTTGTTCTCTTGGTTCATCTATCTTCTTAAGTGGTTCATCCATCTTCTAGTTCTTGTCCATCCACCACTAGTTCTTGTCCATCCACTTGAACCTTGTTCTTGTAGGAAGCTTGTAAAATATCATTTCTGATCCTCCTGGTTGTAAAGGAAATCACCACATCTCTTGGCAACTGCCTTTGTCTTGCCGCCCAGGAATTGACCCTGTAAATTTTGTCAATCTGAATTGCTACATCTTCTGGTCTTTCTTTAATTATCGCTGCCAAAGCTTCAGCACAAATGTCCCTTAAATTTTCACGACTATTTTCTTTTAGCCCTCTCAGTCTCAAAGCAAATTCCAGAGATCTATATTGTAACATAACCATATCATCATCCACCTTCTCTGTTTTAGTCACAATTTCTCCTACTTTATTTTCCAAATTCAAATTGGCTTCATTAATTTCTTCTACTCTCTCCTCCAACTGAACAAGGTGTTTTGCCAATCCTGAAACTGCTAGAATATCTTCTCTTATTTTGTTATGCTTTTCTTCCACAACATCTTTAATTGTTTTTATAACTGCAGCAAATTCTTTAAGTTTCCCATCCATAATTACTGTTTGGTCATTCATAGCTGCAGTTTGATTATTCATGGCTTCCTTTATAAATTCTTTAAGGTCTTTTAAAGAAGCCTCCTGGCTCTGTGAATCCACCGGAAATTGTGCTTTCTGTGTCACTACTGACACTATTGGAGAGCCTCTTCCATTTTTAGGAGGTATTGACTTAACTTGTTTAGAAGCCATCTTATACTAAAAAAAATCTTTTTCCCCTTTAACAGCCACAAAGTCTCTTAAACAATTTTCAGACAGTTTTCAAAGATAATTTGTAATTTATCAAACAAAATAGTCTTTCCTCCACCTCCACCAAACTCTCAGTCCAGCAGCTTTAATCTCTCAAAGTGCAGATCTCAAAAGACACTTTCATTTCTAACTTTCACGCCCACAACAAAGGCGCCATCTTCCAGCCTCCAACTCAAAAAGATTCAATTAGAAACAATATAAAGCTTGCCTTGATACTTGCAAATTGCTTGTTCTCCTGCTTCCGCTCTGTCTGCTCTTGGAATCAATCAATCTCACTTTTGACAGCAGAGTTGGTCGCGACATCTGGCTCTGTTTAAAACAGAGTCGTCCCGGATCCGGAGCTTCAGTGGGCTGAACGGGGAGCTCTCACCCTCTAAGCCCCTGGAGTTATTCCAGGGGCTTTCGGGGAGCTCTATCCACACCCACCGGCTCTCCTCTCCTTCTTCTCCCAGTGGAGAGGTTTTCAAGCCGCCAGATAGCCGATTAGCGCTGTCAAAGCGGCTTTAATGCGATCGCGGGGCTGGCGGTCCGCTAAAACCGTCCGCAACGCCGGCGGTGCCAACCTGAAGTCTCGACATTTAAACTGTTTTCAACCAATAAAGTGGGAAATATTGAAAGTATCTGGCACCTTTTCTTATTTATATAGTATGTTTCAAATTTAGTTTCTGTTCCCACAGTGCAAAGTCTTTGAAAGAGATACTTCACAAAATATATTAAAGGAACATAGTATTCCTTTAGGTATTAAATAGCATAAACCAATGGTAGCAAGGTTTTCCCCAGATGTCTGGAGTTAGCCCTACACAATGCTTCAAATTCAGTTCCAAAAAGATACACAACAAAGAAATTGTGTAGGGGCTCAAAAAGACTACCTTTTCTAAATGAAATCTGATGTGTTGCATGCTTGGATAAAAATGATCTGGAAGAGGTGCTTTACATTTCACCTAAGATCAGTAACTCTGCTATCGCTGAAGATCATTCCTATCTTCCTTCCACCTCTGGGCTTCTGCTTTATACAGAAAAAAGTGCCATTGCTTAATGAATCTGGAATTAAAAACAATGCAACTCTTAAAAGCTACTGAACTTTGTTGGTGTAACTTGGGGGAAATATCATGGGGACAAGTATATATGCAAATAATGGGAAACTTTCAAAATAAGTGTGTCACAGCTCCTTTAATGCTTTAAGAAGAGATGCATCAGGCATCCCAATGTGCTTTACAAAGTATTTCATTCAAACATTTTTCAGTCTTCATGTTTATATTACAAATAATATTAATCACTTAATTTGATCTTATGCTTGAATAAAAAAGTGAGGACAAAGAATAACGATGACGAGCCTTTGTAAAGGGAATGGAATTGACTGTTAGAAGATGATAGATGTCAGAAAAGCTGACTTATCTTAAAGAAAACCAGCCGGGTAGTTAAAGAAACAAATTGCTTACTTCTATGGACACAAAAGATACAATATTTATTGAAAGTTATCTTTCATCCACTTCCTAGATGTTCTGTTTGGACAAAATATGAATTTGATCCCAGGGTTACTCATATTTGCAGAGATGATTTTTATTGAACCTAACACTTCCTTTCACTAGAGCAGCTTATATAAGAGCTCTATTCTACCCAAAAGTTTCAATGATTTTAGACTGAGCTATCACCATATTGTATTATAATGTTCTCTGGACTAGAGTAGTTGGAACCTCTTGCTAGCTTGTTATCTCTAACCATTTTGTTTATCGTTTTATATTTTTTTATTGTAGATTTGTTTTGTTTTTATGCTGTGAGATTAACACGGAGTTGGATGGCATCTAAGTTGAATTAATAACAATAACACTTTTTATAAATCAAATACAGAAAGGTTCATAATATTGATTGAGAATGTACTGCTGAAACTTCTGCTTAAGCAACTTTTTTTTCAAAAACTAGGCACTTCTTGTCTGCAATATTTTTTCCATTAAAAGAGGGCTTGCTTAAGAACTTACCTCATGTAAGGTAAGGGCAGTGGTGGGATTCAAATAATTTAACAACCGGTTCTCTGCCCTAATGATTTCTTCCAACAACCAGTTCACCAAACTGTTCAGAAAGTTAACAACCGGTTCTCCCGAAGTGGTGCGAACTGCCTGAATCCCACCACTGGGTAAGGGGAACATGGATGTTATGGTATGTGTGAATAACCTTGGGAGATCAAAGAAAGAGCCACAAACTAGACAATGGTCAGATAAGTGGCAGCTGACTTCACAGAAGGAATGGGTGCTTGGCAAATGTCTCAGAAGGGACACTTCCTAAATTCTTGAACTGTAAAGGCAACAAATGATAAATGAAAATAATTTATTTCTACGTAAAAGATTAGACAGAGATCTTTGCTTACAAACAATCAAGAATGGTATGGGAAAATATGCATGAAAATATAAAATGATTGCATAGTAATTTCTGAACAGTTAAATCAATATTTTGTTCAATGAACATGCCTCAAATATTTCTTATAAAAGTTTTTGAAATACATTTAATTAACTGACTGAAAAAAGCCTATTTGCCATAGACACAAATCTCAATCATTTTAAAAGGCATGATCAGCTGCTCAATTGTTAATACAAGAATGCAGGAAATCATTGTATCTTCCAGAAAATGAAACTATTTTGAAAAATTAGCAAAGAAAAACTCAGCAAGTTAAAAAAAAAACCAGATAACTCTTTGTTTAATTCAGAGATTAAAATATTTAGAAAAACAGCACTATATTGTCTTAGTTTTAACAAACACATAATAATTTAGAAATATGATATGGCTAAAATGTCTACATTACAATAGGAATCTATCCAGCTTGATGTATGTCAAAATATATATATCGTGCACATTATCATGGCAGATTTATGTACTGGGATGACTAAGAATCAAATCAATGCTGCATACAGACAAAACTCATATGTATGAAATTGACAGATGGCAGTTACAGGATTGAAGCTGCCAGAGATTGAATAATTTATACATCTACCGTGTTTCCCCGAAAATAAGACCCTTAAATTTTTTTGAACTCTGAAATAAGTGCTTGGCCTTATTGCCATGCACTCAAAAGCCCGATTGGGCTTATTATCAGGGGATGTCTTTTTTTGGGGGGGGGGGGAACGACAGGGTAGGGCTAGTTGTTTTTTAAAGGAAGCTTAATGAAAAGGTGAGCAATCTTTAAGATTTTAAGAGCTTAAATGGATCTAAATTTAAATATCTGTATATGCCATACTGAAAGATGTATTCCTGTTTACAAGCTATATTCTTATTCTGGTTCACATGATCTTCCACTTACATTCAGGTGTTTTAACTTACAGGTAGTAGTATTAAAAATAAGAAATATATTGGGCATAGACTTGCCTGGAACATAATGTGTCACTACTGTAAACTTTATTATTCATAAAAAGACAATCACAGTGCTCTTGTTAACCTTTGAATAGACAATGTTTTTTTAATTCAAAATATATAAACTGAAACAACCTTTAGTTAGAAATAAGGCTCCCAAGGCAATGTATGCAGTTACACTGAAAACATATTGCTCATACAAGTGAAGTACTCAATTATTGCCAATACCCATACTCATTGCAGCCCCCTCAAAATTTGTTCACAAGAATTGATTCACTCTTCACAACAATGTAGGATGTTGTGTGGAGCACTTGAAGAGGAGGTGGAAGAGAAGAAATTGGCTAAAATCAGATGGCTCGTAATATTTTTATCAGTGAAAAATTCTCATTGGATACAGCCCAGAAGGTGAAAACAGACCATCATTCCAGAATGAAAGTAATCTGAGCAAACACTCTGCCCACAAACAAATGCCTTAGGAATAAAGCAAATGTGTGACAGAATCTTTTTAATACATTTTAAAAGATATAGATTTGTTTTCATCATTCAAATTACCTCCCCGTTACCAAAAGTATTTTTTTAGTTAAAAGATTCCTACAGCTACAAATATGGTTTTGGCTAAGCAAAATGTGAAGTCAGTAGGATCTTCAAGGGAATGCCGATAGAAAAGATAGAAAAGAGAAGAAGTTCGTTGTAATTCTAAATTCCCTAACCCCGTTTCAACAAATCCAAATAGCCTGAACTGATCATGTGTACCAGGTCCTTAAACAGTGTGTACCAATTCTGGGCTATGGCACATTCCATTATGAATGGTTATGATTTATAATGGAATGACATGGATGGGTTTTTATAATCAGAAAAACACACTGACCTTAACACTACACAGGTGGAGCAGCATAATGACTCGCCAATTGTAAGTGCATCAATTCCTGGAGAAAAGTTCAATGAGGTTAACTTAGTATGTATCCCAAAATAACACAGAAATATAAAAAATTAGACATGAAGATATATATTTATACTTTTTGTTCTGACCCAAAATGTATTTTGCTATGCCAAATGAATTTATATTTAGGTTCTATTTATTTTTAACATTTTTCTCTTAAGTTATTGCTGCATAGTTCAATGACAAACCGATAACATTGCATTATTAAGAATACAATAACTTGAAGTAGACTGAAAAAATAAAAGTATAATTCATGAAGTTGAACAAAGTTTGGTAACTGAAGTATTATTAGTTACAGATTTAAAAAAGATGCTACACATACAGAACTATCATGCAATTTACTTCAATTCTATATTCCTTAATATTTGTATTTAATTAAAATTGATATTGCTGAAACAATTTCTGTCTCTTCTTAACTGGTTTTATAAGGGAATATGTGCATAATGACAGCACTCTCCAAAAATAAAAATAAAATGTAATATTTGGGAGATAAGATATTCAAAACTGAAAAGTAAGGGAATCTTACTTTTTACTTATAGAGTGAGTAAGTTTTTTATCTTCTCTTTCTTGGTATGAGCCTTGTCACCACTTTAGGTGATAATTCAGCTCTTCAAAAAAAAAACAAAAAAAACAACCTTGCTGTTCTCCTGAGCCCCAATTCCCATGGGAACAATACAATATAATGAAGTGGATCACTCAAAGACTTTAATGCAATTGTTATGGTTATGCCTTCATTTCATTTACTTTTGTACGTTGCTTATAAAGAACAAGGAACAACACTTTTCAGATACATCCTTGCATTCATTTCCTGTCTGACTCCATATACACAGAGAGACAGTCCAATTGCTTAAACTTCAGTGAGAGTGAAATTATAAATGAATCTTCTCATGGCTCAGTCTCCCCCCTCCCCATTGCTTTTCTCAACTTTTATGGAGTCTGAGCTTTTCACCTACCACTGCATAATCTCAGGTGTTCGTGCTCAGTGTTCGTGCTTGCCACAAGTCTAATTTCATATTTCATGGAATCTTTCCATAATTGCTTGAATCAACCCAGAATAAAGGCTTAAAATAAAGTTTTAGATCTATGAATGACCTCCTTTATTATGGAGAGGCAGAAAAAAGACACAAACATATAAAAATAACAGATATGTGAGGAAACTACAAATACATAAAAATAAAATGATATGCAAAAATAAAATGAAATGGTACAGGGAAGATGGTGACCCTTATATTACTTCACAAGTGTATCAGTGTACTTCTATTAACTTAAGTAAATGATTGCCTTGCAATTTGAGGAGGAAAAATCAGCAAATCTTGGTACTGCTGTAGAGGCATCAATATTGTTTACTCTCATTTCCAGAGTAAGGGAAAATGGCACAAATTTAAAAGACCTACAAATTTGTGAGAATTCGTAATAATTATAATGACTTTGTTCATAAGAATTTGTTCACCATATTGAGGCAGATAATAGTGGGAAAAAATCCTACAATTACATTTGGGGCCAAAAGAGATATTAAAATACTGGTACAACTTTATTCAGGACGTTTGACTATTTTTTTTCTTCCATTAAGCAAATCTACAATTGAGAATCATAGTAAAATAGTAAGTAAATAGGATTGCTATTGTAAACACGTCATAGCATATAACATAATAATAAAACCACAAATTATAAGAAAGAACAATGAAAGAATTAGATTCTATAAAGGTTACTACAGAAAAAGACAAAGCTATAACTAAGAAACATTTCTTTAAAGTTTAAATAACTGTAAACTTGATTGTTTACAGTTGGAAACACAAGATAGTTCAATTTTTTAAGGTCAAAGGTCTTCAATTCATCTACCATTACTAACTTGCCCTTAAACTCATTATAAATGGGCAGTAGAGGACATAATGGATAATAACCTGAGCTTGATCTGTCAGATATATACTGATGGTCGTGCTCATTCAGTCTATGCGGAAGT
>WNWU01013410.1:862856-889147 GCA_012654045.1 Ptyas mucosa | reverse complement strand
TAACCCCTTCTGGTGCCTGGGGCATCATACGTAGGCAATATCTGACATGATCAACACTACAAGGTAAAGACAGGGAATTTATTAAAAAATTCCTTTTGAGATATTTGGAGGGCATGGTCTCCAGGGGAAGGAATGTTAAAGATCTTATGTTAATCAAGTACTGGGAGAGGCTTCCATGTTTTTTATACTGATAATACCAAAATGAAAACATGGATTGCTGTACTATGTGATATCCTTGTCAAAAGGCCAATCCCCAATATTTTATTTGTTCCAAGACCTAGGTTCTCCCAAAGGGAGTAGGGAATACATTTATAAAAAGGGTTAAAAAGGGGTGGGCAATTAATTTTTCCAAGGGACCACATGCAAAATTGGAGTACAAAAAAGTTGTGGAGATCTGAACAATAGGGCAGCCACCAGGGTCCAGACAGGGCCAGCAAAGGGCTGGATATGGCCTGCAGGCTATAGAATGCCAAGTTCATTGATTCCTAGTTGTATAACAGAGAAAGCAGAGTTTGGTAAGATGGGAATCTTGAACCTTGTTTCTTACAGTGCCCCAAGAATGCAAGATATATCTTAACTATGATGTCAAGCATCCAGAAATAATACTGTTTTTATATCTCATGACAAATAGGCAAATTTTACCACATATCTTTAAACTTTTGAACTTGCAATTCTTATTATTCATATCTTGAATTGAATTTACAATTACCTTCTGTTTAGCTTTAAAACCATAACGTATTATGTTTTCTTGCTAGATCCTCCAGTAGATAAAAAAAAATACTTAAGCTCTTTGTTTCTTTCATATTTTAGAAAGATTAGCAAATACATACTGCAGTAGCAACTGATGTTTCTTACTAAATGTGGTCATAATTTATGAACAATTGTTTAAATGATTCTAAATTATAATCCCACATCTGCTCCAAAGCCTTCAAATTCTACTCTGGAACATATATTTCATGAAGGCTCTTTTAAAAAAAAAAAAAGTAATTAAGCATATACTGATAAGACATATTAGGAAGAATATACTGTTAAATTTTGGGGATTTCTATAATCTGGAATTTCTGGAATTTCTATATTCAGATAATCTAGGCATTATATGTTTATAAAAAGATAACAGTTGTTTAAAACCTGTTAAGAACAGTTTTAAACAGGATATTTTGCTTGTATATTAAAGAAAATATGTGAAATTTTCTTATAAGAAGAAACAATGAAAATTGCAGTTCATCCTTTCTCAATTGGAAAAAGACAGTGAATTGACTTTTTTACTTACCCACTATGATTAAAAATTATAATTGGCAATAAGTTATATTCATTTCAAAATTGAACTAACCCCCAAGGTAGGTGGATATAACTATAAGCAAATAAAAATAACCCATGTATGTCTCCGTGGTTTACAAATACTAAAACAATAAAAATAAGAATGCAAAAAATCAGATATGTGCAGAAATTGGATCGAATATGGTTAATTCTCATGACTGCTGAAGCAAAACCATCCCTAGCCAACTTTTTTTTTTTGCACTTTAAAAAAAATAATGAAAACTGCTGAAATAGTTTGGTGCAGTTTAGTGAAACTGCAGTTTTTCACTAAATCCAATTTACCTGATACTGGCATAATATCAAAATCTGTGGAACCGTCCCAATAGTTGGATTCATCCTCCAAGTCAGCAAGAACAGCTGGCAGTTTTGTTGGATCAGCAGGGAGGATCAATTTATCATCTAAGGTGATTTTAATCCAGATAATTTCACAAGAGGCAATGCAGGATGATTGGGCCAATAACAATAACAAAACAATTATTATTATTATAATTAGGAGTACAGAGGCTCACAAATCGAAAAGTATTTTCAGAAATTATGTAGGAATTAAATAAATCCCCTCCTCCTTTACCATTCTTCAATTGAAAGATTTAATTTGAAATTGAAATGGCAGATGTTTGGGCTGGGGGGACAGGGTCAGAAATTAGGAAGCACGAACTATCACTTCTAGCTGACATAATGCTGGATGGTCTGTTCCTTCCTTATAGAGCCGTAATATTCCTTTCTCAGCAATCTAAAATAATTTCAAGAATGTTGATATTATGTAGAAAGAAACAATACAACTCTTGCTAAGACACGTTTTTTTCAAACCAGGGTTTTATGGCTTTATTACAGTTATTCCGTACAGAAGTGGAACTGTACTTTATAAAAACCTTCATGGAATAATTCCTTGCAAAATATTTAGGTTTCCCTATGTGTATTTTGTGGTGCTCACAGACTGTTTTAAATTAAGAGGCTTTATGAAAATTTAGAAGTGGGATAGCAGCACCTGCAGATTTCTTTAACCATATATGTTAAATATACTCCCAGGTGAAGGAACAGTCTGGGAGTACTGAGATTGACTTTTATCTCCTGGGAATTTTTATATATTTAAAAATTATATATACATGTAACCCTAATTCTTTATATAAAATTGAGAAACATGAAAAGAACTAGGAAAAAGGGTATTTTTGTGTGATATGTTAAGGTAAAGGTAAAAATTCCTCTCGCATATATGTGCTAGTTGTTCCCGACTCTAGAGGGCGGTGCTCATCTCCGTTTCAAAGCCGAAGAGCCAGCACTGTCCAAAAACGTCGATGTGGTTATGTGACTGGCATGACTAAATGCCAAAGGCGCACGGAACGCTGTTACCTTCCCACCAAAGGTGGTCTCTATTTTTCTACTTGCATTTTTTACATGCTTTCGAACTGCCCGGCAGAAGCTGGGATAAGTAACAGGAGCTCACCCCATTAAGTGGCACTAGGGATTCAAACCACTTAACTGCCAACCTTTTGATCAGCAAGCATCTTAGCCACAGAGCATCTTAGCCACTGAGCCACTGAGCCACCACTCATATATTAAAGCAATATATCCCTGTGTGATATAATTAAAGCAATTCCAAATAGGCCACAGCCTGGTAGTGAGGATTGGGGATCCCTGTATCAAAGGTAGAAAAGGTGAAAGGCAATGAAAAATCTTTGCTGCTTGGCAGCCTGCTGACAGGGAGGGGGAACTAGCGTATACACGTGCAACTCAATTTGCATGAGGGTGGGTTGGCGCAAATGCATGCAAGTGCCCACTGGCTCATGCAGGTTGAGCTGTGCTCACATGCACACATGCTCTGGCCAGCCACTTGCGCAGCCCAATTCCAAATAGGCCACGGCCCAGTAGTGAGCCATGACCTAGGGTTGGGGATCCCTATATTAAAGTATTTTTTAAAAAGGTGAAAGGCAATGAAGGAAAAAGAAAACTACATAATGAAGCAATTTCCAATCTTCTATGCACATTGTTACAAAAATATTACAATTTCCATTCTAAAGTTACATACCATAGTTTTCTTTTTCCTACAAATCTTTTTAATCAATAAATCACAAAATCACCAATTCCGTTTTATCCATTTTCAGCAAAACACCTAGAGAAGGAGTTTCCAGTCTTTTATAAAAGGAATTCTCACTCCCTTCTTGGGATGAAGTTAAAAGTACTGTTAGAAGTAAATCATCACTATCTAAGTGAGGAACTAGACAATAGGTTGCATGAAATTAACATAGAATTGAAGGTTGTTTGCCCTCTGCCTCCCAGAAAATGATATCTCAATATCTCCTGGAAATGACCCAAATAGAATCCAGAGTACAAATTTCATACTCAGTTGGAACAATTTATATGTTGTCTTTACACCCATATTAGCAATATTTTTTGTCTATCTCTTATATTTCCACAGTATTAAAGCATAACAAAGCTCAAAGACAAGGTTGGATAAGAGAAAGTGTTCCACTATTCTTTCAATGTGCATTTTACTTTTTTAACAGTTACATTAATAAAGATTTTTTCCACATAAAATAAATGATCATGGCAAAATTAATGTTGATACTTTATATAAGTCTGAATTTAATTTTGATTTTATAAACCTAACCTAGTATTTAGCATCCCCTTCATGGATTACTGCCTTGTCGTGGCTTAGCATCCCCTTCATGGATTACTGCCTTGTCCTTGAGCTATGGGCTTCCATAGCTCAAGGAAGCTATGAGCTATGCCATGTAGGGCCACCCAAGATGGACAGGTCATAGAGAGAGTTCTGACAAAACGTGATCCACTGGAGAAGGAAATGGCAACTGGAGAAGGAAATGACAGTATCTTTGCCATGAAAATCCCATGGACAGTACCAAAAGGCAAAAAAATATGACGCTGGAAGCCCCTCAGGTCAGAAGGTGTCCAATATGCTGCTGCAGAAGAGCAGAGAGCTAGTACTAGTAGTGCCAGAACGAGTGAACGCTCAGCTGTGAATGTATCTGGTGGTGAAAGGAAAGTCCAATGCTGTAAAGATCTAGTCTCCATAGGAACCAAGGAAAGTAAGATCCATGAATCAAGGCAAGCTGAACACGGTCAAACAAGAAATGACTAGACTGAACATTGACATCTTAGGAATCAGTAAACTAAAATGGACAGGAATGGGTGAATTTAATTCAGATGACCATCAGTATACTACTGCGGGCAAGAATCCCTCTGAAGAAATGGTGTAGCCTTCATAGTCAATAAAAGAGTAGGAAAAGCAATACTGGGATACAACCCCTAAAATGATAGAATGATCCAAGTTCGAATCCAAGGAAAACCATTCAATATCACAGTAGTCCAAATCTGTGCCCCAACCACTGGTGCTGAAGAGGATAAAATTGACCGGTTCTATGGAGTTCTACAGCATCTTATAGAATTAACACCAAAAAATGATGTTGTTATCATCATGGGGGATTGGAATGCTAAAGTAAAAAGCCAAAAGATAACCGGAAAAACAGGCAAGTTTGGCCTTGGAGTACAAAATGAAGCAGGACAGAGGCTGGTAGAATTTTGTCAAGAGAATATGATGGTCATAGCAAACACTCTTTTCCAACAACCCAAGAGACGACTCTACACATAGACATCATCATACGGTCAACAAAGAAATTAGATTGACTATGTGCTCTGCAGACAAAGATGGAGAAGCTCTATACAGTCAGTAAAAAAGAAGATCAGGAGCTGACTATGGCTCAGATCATAAGCTTCTTGTTGCAAAATTTAGGCTTAAATTGAAGTAAGTAGGGAAAATCACTAGGCCACTCAGGTATGAACTAAAGCATATCCCTGAATCATGTCACAATACAGGTGACAAATAAATTTAAGGAATTAGATCTGATAGACGGAGTGCCTGAAGAACTATGGATGGAGGTTCGCAACATTGTACAAGAGGTAAAACCATCCCAAAGAAAAAGAAATGCAAGAAAGCAAAAATGGGTGTCTGAGAAAGCTTTGCAAATAGCTGAGGAAAGAAGGGAAGCGAAAGGCAAAGGAGAAAGAGAAAGATACACCCAATTGGATGCAGAATTCCAGAGAATAGCTAGAAGAGATAAGAATACCTTCTTAAATGAACAGTGCAAAGAAATAAAAGAAAACAATAGAATAGGAAGGACCAGAGATCTCTTCAAGAAAATTGGAGATATGAAGGGAACGACCAAATTGGCAGGGACCTAACAGAGGCAGAAGAGATTAAGAAGAGGTGGCAAAATTACACAGAAGAACTATACAAGAATGAGCTTAAAGTCCCTGATAATCACGATGGGGTGGTCACTGACCTCAAGCCAGACATCCTACAATGTGAAGTCAAATGGACCTTAGGAAATCTGAGCAGTAACAAAGCTAGTGGAGGTGACAGTATTCCAGCTGAGCTATTCAAAATCTTAAAAGACAATGCAGTAAAAGTGCTATACTCAATTTGCCAGCAAATTTGGAAAACTCAACAGTGGCCACAGGATTGGAAAAGGTCAGTTTACATTCCAATTCCAAAGAAAGACAATGCCAAAGAATGTTCAAACTATTGCACCATTACATTCATTTCATATGCTAGTGAAGTTATGCTTAAAAATCCTACAAGCGAGGCTCCAGCAGTATGTGGATCGAGAACTACCAGTACAGGCAGGATTTCGAAGAGGCAGAGGAACTAGAGATCAAATTGCCAACATATGCTGGATCATGGAGAAAGCTAGTGAGTTCATAAAAACATCTACTTCTGCTACATTGACTATGCTAAAGCCTTTGATTGTGTGGATCACAAAAAATTGTGGCAAACACTTAAAGAGATGGGAGTACCAGACCATTTTATTTGTCTCTTGAGAAGCCTATATGCAAGTCAAGAAACAACAGTGAGAACTAGACACAGAGCCATTGATTAGTTCAAATTTGGGAAAGGAGTCCAGCAAAGCTGTATACTGTCGCCCTGTCTATTTAACTCCCATATTTTTCGGAGTATAAGACACACCTTAGTTTTTGGGGAGGAAAATAAGAAAAAAGATGATTGGCGGGTGGATCAGCTCCCGGAATACCACCAATCAGCTGTTCCCAGAGGTGAATTTTAGTAACAGGTTCGTTGGTTGTGTGTTCTGTGCCTTGCTTTTTTTCCTGACTCTGAAAACTTCTGAAACAGAGCTTAAGAAAAAAAGCCTCTGAAGCTCTGTTTCTGAGGCTTATTTTCTAAAGCTCTGTTTGGAGAAGATCAACCAGGACTGCTCTTTAGAAGGCCATATCCTGAAGATGAAACCCAAATAATTTGGCTACCTAATGAGAAGGAAGGACTCACTGGAGAAGAGCCTAATGCTGGGAAAGATTGACAGCAAAAGAAGAAGGGGACGACAGAGAATGAAGTGGATGGAGTCACTGATGCAGTAGACGTGAACTTAAATGGACTCCAGAGAATGGTAGAGGACAGGAAGGCCTGGAGGAACACTGTCCATGGGGGCCCGATGGGTCGGACACAACTTCACAACTAACAACAACGTTTAGCATAAACATGCTATATATTCACATATAAACAGACAGTAGCTAAAGCAAAAATATGTATGTATGTCTCTTTGAAATGAAAAAAGAATTACTATAGGTGATAGCAATAGTTGGTGTGAACAATTGTCAGTGTGTGTGTGTGTGTGTGTGTGTGTGTGTGTAATACATTTCTTCTCAATCCTGGCTTTCAATTTTTAAAAATTATTATTATTATTATTATTATTATTATTATTATTATTATTATTATTAATTATTATTATTATTATTAATTTTATCTTATACATCCAACAAACATTAAATCTATAGCGGTCTATATCACAACGCGAGAAGGAAATAAACTTGTCCCATTACATATATAGGGTAACGTACAAAAGTCTATTACATATACCAATTGACATGCTTATC
The DNA here is from genome assembly GCA_012654045.1 of Ptyas mucosa. Classification (NCBI taxonomy): domain Eukaryota; kingdom Metazoa; phylum Chordata; class Lepidosauria; order Squamata; family Colubridae; genus Ptyas; species Ptyas mucosa. Next base: position 881,929 of record WNWU01013410.1, on the reverse strand, counting down.
CAATATCTCCATTTATAGCTCAATTTGACATCCAATTATACCATTGATTCCAAGATATATAGTAATCTATGTCCCCCCGTCCTTTCAGTAACATAGTAAGCCTGGCTTTCAATTTCAAACCTTACATACATTGCATAAAAAGATAGACCCTATCGAGTTTTAATTACCTTATTGCTATAGCGCAGGAATAACGAGAGGCACAAGCAGGCTGGTGACAACAACTCTTTAATTCAGGGTGAGACTTCAGCAAAGAAACACTGGCAACAGCCCTCCTTATATACAGTTCTGAAACACCTGCTAACCAATCACAAACAGTTCCCAATTCAAATCTCCCGTTCAAATAGATACATACATAACACCCCTCCATTCCCAGAAAACACTTAGTCTACCAATTTACATTTTTACATACAAAATCACGCAGGTGACCAGGGTGTAATCTCACTCTGGTTGACCTGCGCAGTTCAGTTGTCGGTGAAACGTCGAGCCGGTCAGAGGGGCTTGTTGCCTGTCCTGGCTCCGCCAATGGAACCTCCTGGATTTCTCCTGAGGTGTGGTCTTCCCTGGCAGGGAGTGTCGGTTCGATGGGGCGGTTCTGGAGCCTAGGCTTGTCAGATAAGTAATCCGGCTTACTCGGGCTTGAGATAGCTGTTATGGGAAAACTTTGGCAGTCAGGGTCAACAATATTTGGATACTCTGGATCTTCACAGTTTAAACGTTTCCGCAGTTGATCTATATGTGTCCTCCAAACCTTCCCTTGCCCTACATCTACCGTATATGATTTAACCGGTGATTCCCACAATTTTTCCGGCAACCCAAAGTGACCCATTGGCATAATTCCTAGCGAACACTGTAGTGGCTATTTGAAATTGTTGTAGTCCTATTCCTTCCCCCTTAAATGTGTCTTGGGAGTAATTGGGGTGTAATTGGTCTAAGATACACCTAAGTTTCCGGCCCATTAGTTCTGCTGGACTGCGCCCTGTGGCAGTGCATGGGGTGGCATGCTGTATTGCTAGGAACTGGTTGATCCTAGCTTGCCAATCTCCTGCATCGAGCCAGGAGAGGGCTTCTTTGGTGGTTCTTACAAATCTTTCAACAAGGCCATTAGAAGCCGGATGAAACGGGGCCGATAAGGCGTGTCTAATTTCTAACTCGGCCAAATAGCTTTCAAAATGTGTGGCCATGAATTGGGGCCCATTGTCCGATACCAGGGTATCGGGCAATCCGTTTGTTGCGAAAAGTTTCCTGAGGACCTTGATTACTGCTTCGGATGTGGTAAATGGCATCAGAGCTATCTCTAGCCACTTAGAGAAAGCGTCAACATTATTAGAAAATTTTGCCCATGAAACGGTCCTGCAAAATCTATGTGAATCCTCCCCATGGCCCTTTTGGCCTTTCCCATTCTCTGACAGGGGCTGAAGGGGGATCCGGCCCAGATTCCTGACATAGCCTACACTTGCCTACCCATTCAATGACATCCTTATCAAGCTGCGGCCACCACACATAACTCCTTGCTAGGCCCTTCATGCGGACTATACCAGGGCGCCCCTCATGCAAAAGTTCCAGAACCCTTTGCCGTAACCGTAAGGGGATTACCACCCTATTGCCCCATAGCAGACAACCCCCTTGCATAGACAATTCGTTCTTTTTGTTAAAGAAAACTTGAAATTCCCCATTGTCCACCTTGGACGGCCACCCCCTCATGACCCACCCCATAACAGTACAAATGACAGTGTCTTTGGTAGATGCCCTTGCCACCTCGCCCAACGTAAGCGGTCCCAAAGATACAACATCAATTAACAATACGGAGGCTTCTGGTGTAGGATCTTCCAACAAGTCAGGAAGGGGGCAGCGACTGAGGGCATCCGCGTGGCCCAGAGTTCTCCCTGGCCGATATACCAGTTGATACGAAGAGGCGGCTAGGAAGATAGCCCACCTGGTCATACGGGGGAAAAGAGCGGTGGGGGTAGGCTTGTCCCCAGCTAGGAGTCCCAACAGGGGCTGGTGGTCAGTCACAAGTTCAAAAGTCCGGCCAAACAAATACTCGTGAAATTTTTTAACTCCTGCAATAGCCGCTAAGGCTTCCCTGTCCAGCTGACTGTAGTTGCGTTCTGCGCTGGACAGGATGCGAGAGTAATACGCAATGGGTGCCTCAGACCCATTTGGTAGTCTATGGGCCAGCACAGCGCCCACTCCAAAAGGGGACGCATCGCAAACGAGGACAAGTGGCAAAGTCGAATTGTACTGGATTAGGAAACTGTCCTCCAATAAGAGTTTTTTTACAGCCTAAAAGCGGCCACCTCTGCCTTGCTCCAGACCCACAGAACGTTTTTTCCCAATAATCTGTGAAGGGGTTCTGCTATGGTGGCTTTGTTTTTAAGGAACATTGTGGTTTAAGGAACCAGCCTTGGAGGTCGGTGTAGGCGTGTTTTGGATAGCCCTAACTTTGCTTTCAGTGGGGTGGATGCCTGACCCATCAACTCGGTAACCCAAAAATTCTACAGAAGGAACCGCGATCATGCACTTGTTTTTCTTAACTCGCAATCCCGCTTCCCTAAATTTTAAAAGGAGTTGTCGCACTCTGTCCTTAAGTTGTGATTCGGTTTGGGCACTGATGAGGACATCGTCAAAATAGGGTACCACCCCCGGCAGTCCTTGTAACAATCCCTCCATGGTGCTTTGAAAAAGCCCTGGTGCTACGCTAACCCCAAACTGGAGCCTGGTGCATTTAAAGGCCCCTCTGTGAGTTATGATGGTTTGTGCTTCTGCGGTAGCGTCATTGACCGGCAGCTGCTGGTACTCCTGCGCCAGGTCTAATTTCGCAAATATTTTGTCGGGCCCCAGGGAATGAAGTAAATGGTGAACAACCGGAACAGGATACGCGCTCTACTGGAGCGCCTTGTTGATTGAACACTTATAGTCAGCGCAGATCCTTATAGATCCGTCCGACTTGACTGGCGTGACAATAGGGGTCTCCCACTTAGCGTGATATACTGGAACCAGGATCCCCTGCTTAATAAGTTTGTCCAGCTCTGCGTCAATTTTGAGTTTCAAAGCAAGTGGCACCCGTCTTGGTTTGAGCTTAACTGGGGCTACCTGAGGGTCTAAATTAAAGGAAATAGGGGTCCCCATGTACTTGCCCAGCGCCTCTCCGAAAATGTCCTGGAATTCATGCAGGAGGCTGTCCTTGAGAGACGGTCCGCTGAGGCTGTGAACACCCGTGAACCCCATGCCAAGGGCTCGAAACCAAACGAGGCCCAGGAGACTCGGTAGCGGCTTGCTGACGATCGTCAGGGGTAACGATTCTTGAAACTCGCCGTAGGTGACCCGAAACGTGCCCACGCCTTCCACTGAAACTCGGTTTCCTTGATAGTCAAGGAGGTGAACTCGTTGTCGTGACAGCTGGCTTCTCTTGAACGTAGGGAAGAGAGTCTTTAGCGTTGTCCAAGACATGATTGATAAAGCTGACCTGGTATCGATCTCCATTTCGCATGGCTTTCCGTCGATTTCTACCCGGGTATATACTTTTTCTTCTGCAGCTGTCCTGGCTTGGCCTATTCTCGTGCTGTAGGCTTCCCACTTTTGATTTTCGCACCATTTTTCAAAGCCGCCATTTCTGGTTGGCTGTTTTGAGCGTGTTGGCTCTGATTGGTCGTGGCGGTCACGTGGCTTGCTGCCGCTTGGAAATGGAGCTCTACAGACTCTTGCCAAATGTCCTTTTTTCTCGCAGTGCCTGCAAACAGCGTCTCTGAATTTACAAATCTGTCTTTCGTGAGCCCCGCCACAGCTAGAATAGTTTTCTCGGTGGCTATTCTGCCCATTTTTTTTCTTTTCGACGTGGAAGACGTCCTTGTCCGACTCTTCCTCGGTACTGGTCTGCACTTCTTCTCGGTGTACAGGCGTTGATTTTGGGGTGTCTTTTGAAATTGGCCGGTGTAGCGTTTCGGCAGCTTTTGTGGAAGATTCGTGCGCCCTTGCTTCGTCTAGAGTGCCGGCTAGGGTCAAGTCTGGTTTCGCGAGTAGTCGCCTCTGTAACCGCGTATCTCTAACACCACAGATTAGTTGCTCTAGGAGCGCGTCTTCGAGGTCTCGGTGATCGCAGTGCATTGCAGCTTTCCGTAGGCTCGCCATGTATGCGCTGACCGGTTCTCCCTCTTTTTGTACTCATTGCCAGAACACGTGGCATTGTACAAATTTCGAAGGAACTGGAGCGTAGTAAGCCCTGAGGGTGGCTTGTAGTACATCCCAGGAGACGGTCTGGACTGGGTTGGTTCACAGAGGGATTCAGCCATTTCGAAAACGTCGGGCCCACAGTGGCTCAAGAATAGAGTTCTCTTTTGGTTCGTTGAAAGACCTTGCATTTCACTGGCCTCCAAGGAACACTCGAACCTGGTCATATACGACCCCCATTTCTCCCGGGCTGGATCGAAGGGTTTTGGCGGGACGTAGGCAGCCATGGCGGTATGCCTTTCCATTGTCCGCTCGTCACCCTGGCTGAATCTCCAAGCTCTTTTTGTTAGCTTCTTGTGGCCTCTATCCCACCTTCGTCGCCAATGTTATAGCGCGGGAATAACGAGAGGCACAAGCAGGCTAGTGACAACAGCTCTTTAATTCAGGGTGAGACTTCAGCAAAGAAACACTGGCAACAGCCCTCCTTATATACAGTTCTGAAACACCTGCTAACCAATCACAAACAGTTCCCAATTCAAATATCCCACTCAAATAGATACATACATAACACTTATCATATTGGATACTTTGCTTTCAAAATTCCATCCAATCTCTTCACACTATCCTATTGTCTTTCACAATTACATCAATATATGGTTAAAGCTTTTATATGTATAAAAAGGAATGGACAGAACAATATTGCTGCTATCTATGGAGCTCTACAGAGAGAAATGTAAAACAAAGGGTGAAAAGTGCAATAATACACAACTGATGACTTTTAAATAGAAGTTCAATGATGCACTGAAGTGAATCATTAAGAAAAGAGAAGTATAAAAATGTTATATAGGTGTTTAGATTTGAAGTGGAAATGGAAATGATTCAAATCTAAACATTCAAATCTTTTCAGCAATTATACTTCCTATGGGCCCAGGGCACAATTTTCACACTAACCTACCTAAAAGGCTGATATTTTAAAATGGGCCAGCCTGTCCATCCATCCTTTTGATTTCCCTAATCTCTTTTTCATTCTCCTTCTGCTCTTAATTCATGGACTGTTGGCAGATGCTTTCCCACTCTCCTGTTCACGCCTTCTGCCATATGGCTTTGTGTGCTTGGAGCAGCCTAACCCACTTTCTCTTGAAAGCCATCCGCTTCATTGCTCCTTCAAAAACCATTCTTTTTATAGAGAACTCTCTTGGTTTGTTTTTATCTACATCATGTAAGGTATACATTACTTTAGAAGATGCTTCTAGGAAAAGAAAAAAAATTAAAACAAAACAGCAACTAAATAATTCCACAATGGGGCAATTAGAACAAGTTAGTTATGCTTTATGTAATGCAATATATATAATGGAACTGTATACTAGAATTTCCATTGAACTGAGCAAAGTTCACTTAGGAAAGAAATACAACATGGCTGGGAGAGACTAGATGGAATGAGACAAAATGCCATGGCTATCTTGCCTAAGTTGCCACAGGACAACTCCACATGGCCAGTTCGCCACAGGGACAACTTGCTGCAGGTGGCCGAAGGGGGAAGCCAGATGGGCAGGCAGATGAGCAACCGGAGAACAGATAGTCAGAAAAGTGAGTGGGTGGGCAGAGCACAGAGTGCATTGAGATGGGTGGCAAGGGGGCTACAGAGAACAGGGACTTCCCATGTTCACAACCCCTGCCGTAACTGCCACCATGTCACGCTCTGAGTGGAACAGGCCAGAGACGGTGGCGGTGGCAGTTGAGTTAGGCAGTGGGGAGGAGGCAGCAGTTGGGGTTTCTCCTTTTTCACACCTACCATTGCCACTGTGCCACACTCTGAACCAGGTGCAGCAGCGGGCATCAGTGACATCTCCAAGTCCAGCAGCGGTAATGGCAGTGGCTCCAAGCCTAGCACAGTGGTGACAGGGTGTAAAAATGGGAAGCTCCCCACTGCCTGCCCCAACTGTCGATGCTGCTGCTGTCCCTGGTCACTTCCATTCCAAGCCTAGCAGAACAGTAGAGCCAGGGGGTGTGAAAATGGCAAGCCCCCAGCTGCCGCTGCCTCCCTGTCTCCAGCTCCAATGCATCTGTGCTCTGTCCACCTGCTTGCTCACCACCATCCCCTGGCTCTCCCTCTGGCTGCCCATGGTAAGTTGTCCCCTAAGCAAGTTGCCATGTGGAGTTGTCTTGCAGCAACGTGTTGGTGTAGGTTGCCAGAGTCAAGTGGGTGATGGAAAGCTGGCAGCAGTGAATTGTCCCAGACCTGTTAGCAGAGGTGCATGAGCATGCATTGCCTCTGTAGGGAGGCAATGGAGAGGTAATGACATAATGTATTTTGTGTCAAATATCACTACACAACTGTAGCATCTGCATAATGACAAAAACATGTCATCATTTTGACATTATCTTAGCCTGTAGAAGCCCTTACCAGTAGAAGCTTTAACTCTTCTGTAAAGGCTTCTACTGCTAAAGTAGAGTAAAAAGTAAAGCAGATAGCCAATTCAATTTAATTAATTAATTTAAATCTTTAAACTTTTACGATTGTTCCCCAACTCACTATGCTGAGAATCTATGGTGCTGATTTTTGGCAACTGGCACAAGGAAGTTGTGGCAGTTGCCAAAAATGGCACTAACTGGCACTAAGAAAGATTAACTATGCCCAATGAATGGTATTGCAGTGCTTATTTAATCATAAAGCTAAGAAATTTCTAACTTTAGTATACTTTTTCTACTACTAAAGCTACTTTTTCTAGCATGAGTATAACAAAAACCATAAACTAATCACAGTATTTTTAAAAATCAGACTTGTCAACCAGGATCCAATCTGAATGTCGGTCACCAGGACCAAAGCTTTGTTCTGCCAAGCTTTTGGCACTTAACCAATAGATACAAATCAATGAATATAAAATCCATCAAACAGAAATAAATTCTAAAGCTGATGAGGTAGCTGAATAATTTTTTTGTGAAGGTTGATGTAGGAAAATTTTATATCCTGCATTCTTATTCTTATCAGCTATTAAATTATGTATTTGCTCAGTGTCCAAAATACTGCACTACTTGCGAAGGTTGTTAGCCTTCTGAGAAATGTAAAATGTAATTTATAGAATAGTTTATAGTAGGATGTACCTTTCCTATTTCCCTGGGTTAACTCCACCTTCCTAGGTTTTGCACGTTGATGTAGTCACATAAGTATTTCACAAATAATAATAATAATAACTTTATTGTCATTGTACGTGTATACACAATATACACATACAACGAAATTCACTTAATACCCAAAGACCATAAAATTCAATCTTTGCCTCTCTCCAAAGTTCCCGTGCTGCCTTCAATGTCATTGCTGCCTGTTCTCGTTGCTGCCAAGCTCTAAGCTATGGTCCAGGTAGGAATCACACAACAATGGGCTGTTAGTACTTTATCTTGTAGTCCTGGCAATTGAGTGATAGTTCAGCTCTCATATATTGTAGTCATATTTTGTATACATCACCTACCAATTCTTTGTCTCCTTGTTATCTTCTTTGTTTTCTCTCCTTTACACTCACACGTTTATAGTTTAAGGGCCTGGATAGGGTGAGGCCGCCTATGGATGTTCGTACATTTGCAGAAGCACCAGAATATTCCTCAATTAGCCAGACATTTAGAATGCTGAAATAAATGCTTATGAGTATACTGTGAGTGGGAGAATGAATTAATAATCCCAACTCTGTACAAGTTTCTGGGTCTGTAAACTTTTATGGCCTTTGAGAAAAAGCATGAATTTACGGTACCTAAGGCCTGGAAAAGTGGGGGTGGGAAGCATTTTTGCCTGGCTGCAGCTGCATTTCCCAACCGAAGACCGTAACTCCAGCTTTATTCCCTCACAACTTTAAATTATATATTTTTTTCTTGAGAAACTATGTGGATTACTTAGCTCTAATGGGGCTTGGAGGGGGAAGGGAAGGGAAAGAAGGAAATACATGCAAGGAAATCTAAAATTAGGGTTACCAATAGAAATTCCAATACAACAATCTTTTCTCTATCATAATGAATATGCATAACTAAATAATACATAGCTATGTATTGAAAATTAATGGAGTCATGTCTTGATTAAATATCTGTTCAGCGATTAAGATAATTTACAGATACACATGGGACAAGGCATTATGAGAGCATCACATATTCTTAGTGATGAACTTTGCACCAACATACTAAATGAGGGTTTTAATGAGGCAATTGAATACTAACTAACATGATTACTTAAATTGATTAAATGGAGAAGTTATTTAATTAATCTTCCCCCACAATTCAAATAATCACGTAGTTGAAACCTTCTCCCTTTATTCTTGGTTTTTCCCAATATTTGGCAAGGTAATGTAAAGCTGCAACCACTTGGTTGTGAAAATCTTACGTTGCCATGGAAACTAACATGAGTTGCCATGGAAATTACTATGACCAATTTAGTTCTGAATCTTCCCCACAGGATAAAGCCACAAGAAATGGCTCCTTGAGGAAACAAAGCATTTGGACTTAGGTTCTAACAAATCCAGTAGGCACTGTTTCAGGCCATTATGGGCACATATCACAGGAAAAATATACCTCAAGTCTATGCATATTGTTAGCTGTGAAGATCATATTATATGTTATATTTTGTTATATATTCACTTACTGTCAATTGTTACTCTATAACAAAGAGACATGAAGCCAAACAAAGGTTTAAAATCTTTGTAAGATGTAAGGTAAGATTGTGCACAAAACAAAAGGCAAATATTCTTACCTTGGAACAAAGCAAACTCATTTGAAATGTTGCACCAGAATCTTTTATAAGCTGTTTTCTGTCAGATAAAAACCCTAAATATTTCACTTATTCTGACATAATGAAGTATGGAATGAAAAAAACTACTCATTTTTTATACAGAAAACAATTAAAGCAATAGTACAATATATTTTTGCAGTTACGCCTACCTAAGAATTACAGCATGCAAAAAGCAACTACAATGGATTCACTTAAATACCATTTTCATATCATTTCTCTGATTCTTAAAGGAGATTTCTTTTTTCTACACATGCTTGCTCGATGCATGCTTTCTGCACACAAAAAGAACTCTCAATTGTATTGCAACAGAAGTTACTTACCAATCAGTGTATTAGCACAAAATATACATTTGAATACATCCCAATTGTTTCTGTCAATATATTAAAAAATACAGGCCCCCTACCTGTGAACCCAATTAATAAAAGCAGTATTATTTGTATGTGGCAGCCTCAAAGCTCAAAGCTAATCATAGCAACATTATATACATTACACACAATTTTGCATTTGAAAAATTACCTGAAGAAGAATGTAGAACCCACAGGAACACATTGTCTTATAGAATCAAGGAATATTAAAGTCCCTGCACATTTAAACTGAGCAGTTTCAGCCTCCATTCCTACAGAACATGCTGATACAAGCCAATCTAGAAACACTTTAGGCAGGCTAAAACCCTGTCCCCACAACATGTCCCTAAGCAGTTTGAAGTGATACAAGTTGCTTTACCGGGCAAATTGTGTTGCTTATTGCTTTGATGAAGAAAACCAGATCACGAGGAAATGGCTGTGAATTAATTTGCCCATTTAAATCTTAAACATGTTGAGCCTGAGACATTTTCATATTCCCAATACCTAACTTTTCAAAATTCTGGTGTCTCCCAAACCATATACAGTATGAAATGGAAGTAGGAAAGAGAATGTGGAGCATATAAGCAGTTGGTGATGATCTCACTGGACTTTAGGTCACATTAACTCTTAGTTAACATATTACTAAGAAGAAAGGCTTACTTTAGAGAATATTTAATAAAATGGGTGGCTAAATGGATGTAAACTTAAATATAAGACATGTACACCATTTTTCCTTTCTTTTTTCCTACTTCTTTTGATAAAACTATGTGGATCAAAACTTTTGTAAACTAAATATAATATTTTGATAGAGGCAACTGAATTGTGAGATAAACCAACCATGATACAAAACAATTCTATATATCTTAAATATGTATGAAAAAAGAAAGTACAAACACAAACAAGAAAATATCTAAAATGTATGGGGCATTAGCTTACTTATTACAGGTAGTCCTGACCCTGAAATTTCTGTTGTAAGCAACATAGTTGTTAAGTTAGTTTTGCCCCATTTTACGACCTTTCTTGCCACAGTTGTTACGTGAATCACTTCAGTTATTAAGTAGGTAACACAGTTGCTAAATTTTTAAATCTGCCTTTCCCATTGACTTTGCTTGTCAGAAGATCACAAAAAGTGACCACATAACCCCGGAACACTGCAACCATTATACGTATGTATGTATGTACCCTGTTTCCCCGAAAATAAGTCATCCCCTGATAATAAGCCAAACTGGGCTTTTAAGCGCATGCACTAAAATAAGACCTCCCTGAAAATAATCCCTCCCAAAAAATATTTATTTGTATGCACAGCCAGTCCCTGCCATTTTCTCTGGTTAGGGTTAGAGAGACAGAGCTGGAAATAGGTCAGATAGCAAGAGGAGCCCTATCTTGCTCCATGCGCCCCCCAAAAATAAGACCTTCCCGAAAATAAGGCCAAGCGCTTATTTCAGGGTTCAAAAAATACAAGACAGGGTCTTATTTTCGGGAAAACACGGTATGTATGTATGAATTAAATACATAATTGCCAAGTGTTTGAATTTTGATCATGTGACCATTGAGATGCTGCAACAGTCATAAGTGTGAAAACCAGTCATAAGTCACTTTTTTCAGTCTCATTGTAACTTTAAATGGTCACTAAACAAATGGTTGTAAGTTGAGGACTGCCTGTATTCCATCAATAAAAGAATTATTTCAAGACATGCTAATCTCAAATTTTATCCAAAGCCTAGTATCTTCTGTATATATTCAATTTTGTTTTAATAATGATGATGGTTGATAGTTCAAACATCTTTCTCTAATTACTATGCTATCCAAGCATTAGATAAATTGTAAGGTGTCTCAATAAAGATAGAGAAGAGCAAAGAAGTGCACTACAAGTTGTAAAAGATATTTTCCAAGGCAATTGTAACTTCAAATGGTTGTTAAATGACTGTTCATAAATCAAGGACTACCTTGTAAACAGCTGAAACAAATCCCTGAATTGAACCACTCCCAGTTTCATTTGCTAAGAAAACCTCCTGCTCCCCCCTAATTCACTGGGCATTCTTTGAATTAAAATGACGTTGCAAGCTGACTCTCTGGCACTTAGTTTGCAATAGCTCTAACTGACCATTTACTGTTAGCAGTAATGCTACATATGGAAACATACAACTAAAGATGGTAGCTTAGTCTAGTTCTAGCAATATTTATTTATGTATTTACTTAATGTAATTATATAATTGTTGTAATTATATAATTACATCAATTACATAATTACAAAAATGCTACAAGGAATATTTTAAAAGTTTGTATGGGAATGTTAAACTGGAACTAAAATGAATCATATAAATATTAGCATTTAGGTAATTTTGTCATTCTGTTTTTTGAATATTGACATTTCTAACATTCATTCCAATTTTATCATATGAGCATGCAGGAAATCTTAAGGTTGTAGTTATAGATAATATAACTGGAGAAATGTTATAATATGTATATGGTTTGTTTAAAGAATGGCTAGGCAATTTGTTTAATATGAAAAGTGAAGACTCCATCTCTTTCTGATGACTGGAAGAAAGCAGTTATTTCCCATACAAAGTCTGGATGCAAAAATTATATTTTGATTGTTAAGCAAGATTGAAAGAGTGTGAGAGCCAACAGTGAAAATACTGGCAAGTAGTGTTGCTTCAGGCTACGTAGGGAGTACAGAGTCCAGATTTTTGTTATTCAGTTGATCACTACAATTGTGAGCAAAAAAAAAATGATTTCATAGAAAATGTATAACGGAAATTGAAATAGGCTTCAATTATAGAATATTTCATGTGAATATGGATTTAAAGGCTAATTGTTAGACATGGAGTAGAATATGAGGAAGGCCATTTTAAAAATGATATACCAATGTTGACAGAAAGGTAATGGGTAGTACATAGTTTGTTGCAGACTATTAATGACTGAGAAATGAACATTTTATTTAAAAAAGCAGAAATTGATGTATATAAAACGAGGACGCCATATCTTTGATCGTTTCTGCTTATGAAGTAATATCAGCCACAATAGGTAAATTCTAGGGCCCTCCTCAATTAAACAATATTATCTACTAAGTCTTAGGAAGCAGGGCTTTTCTGTCACAGAGAAATACCCTCGAGAATAGCATGTACTCAGATATTTCTTTGGCTTCCACCTTAATGATGTTCCAAATGGCTGTAGGATTGGGTGACTGCTAAGCTCCTATAGATTTGGTTTAGGCCTTATGTTTTCTCTTCTGGGGCTCTTTGATCTATTCTTTTTTTTTCTTTATTGTTTTTAAAGCTAAGCTGTCTATATGGAGCCAGATGGCTTCTGAATTAAATGAATAAATAAATAAAATCATGTCGCAGCTCATATTGTTTTATACAGAAGTGAGAGCAGGATGTTACCAGGAAATGGTTACTCAAGCAGTATATGCAATAAAACATACGCTAGACATAAGGACATGAATGAATGGGATGTGAATGAATGTGAGTTGAATATAAACATGAGTGCCTAAAAGTAATCCTCGATTTACAACCATTTGAAGTTATAGTGGCATTGAAAAATTGACTTATGACCAGACCTCGCACATACAATTGTTGGAGCATTCCTGCAATCACATGGTCAAAATTCAGTAATTTGGCAATTGGCATGTATTTACAAAGATTGCAGTATCCTAGAATCACATGATCATTTATCTGCAACTTTCCCAACTGGCTTCTGACAAGCAAAATTAATGGAGGAAACCACATTCTTTTAATGACCACATGATTCACTTAACAACTGCAATGATTTGCTTAACAAGTCATAAAGTTAGGCACATAATAACCACTATTCTTAGAAATGGAAATTATGATCCCAACTGTAGTCATACATCCAGAATGACCTGCATCTATGTTTTATTGTATAAAGGTGATAATAATAATACCTCAAACTTAACAAATGTCAATGAGAAAGGCAAAATTGTCTTGATAGTGGATGTGGTAGTATCTAGAGACAAAAGGATAGAAAATAATTGGAGAAAATCATAAAATACAAAGACCTGCAAATAGAAATAGAATGACTGTGGCAAAAAAGCAAAGACAATAAGAGCTGCCTTGATTGCAATCCCAAAACATCTAGAGCACGTTTTGAACACCATCAGCACTGACAAAAATCACCATCAGTAATTGCAAAAAGCAGCTTTACTTGAAACAGCTTACATGCTGCAATGATACCTTTAATAATATTAAAGACTGACATTTGCCTATCTCCAAGTCCTTGGGAAAGACTCTATAATGTACATAATGCCAAATTCAGTCTAAATATCTGTCTGACTTGTAATCAACCAGATAATATTAAACTTGTATGCCTTCAATCTTCAACAACTCAGAGCGGTGCACAAATCAAACAAAGAAATTACAATAAAATCAATAAAACATAACGATTAAAAAATGGTAATGTAATGAAGTACTGTATTTTTCGGTGTTATAAGACGCACCAGAATATAAGACGCACCTTAATTTTGGGGGAGGAAAACAAGGAAAAAAGTATTTTACCTCTGCCTACCAGCATTTAAGGTGGCGCCACCCTCCTCCTCCTGCTGCAAGCGAGAGGTGCAGTGACTACTCGCTTTCCCCCAAAGAGACCCCTTGCATGCTCTGAGGTGTGTGCAGAGACAAAAAAAGTGTACAGTGTTTCAGGCGGCAGATCTGGCCAGGAGGAAAGAGAAGTTGAGTCTGCTGAGAAGGAGGACGGGGGCACATGGCTCTGCAATGTGCAGAAAAACACTTTCAGGCGGCAGCGCTACAATCTCCTCCCCGAATCCAAAGCACTTCCCAGTTCCCTGCTGCACATTGCAGGGGAACTGGCCACCACCTGAAGCGCGACTCTTGAGATTTGCGTTGGGGAATCCAGGCAGCGATGGCTGGAAAGGAGGAACGTTTCCCTTTAGGAGCTCCCATTCAGCTCAGCTTGGTCCTGGGCGCAGAGAGGGCTTAGGCAGCGGTGGCGGCGGCTCATCACATTGCTGGGGAGTGAAGTCAGCGCGGCCAGAGGGGTGACCAGCCGCAAATCGTGGCACCCGCCTTGTTCCCTGAAGCTGCAGGGCAGATTCCCCACCCCCCAACCATCCCGAAGAGGGAGGTTAGTTCCTCAGGCTGTGCCCTGACCCAGATCCCTGCCGCCTGGAACTGGCCGAAAATGGCCGAAGGGTGGGGGCTGGTGGGTGGGAGGGGCTACATTTGGCGTATAAGACGCACCCAGATTTTCACCCTCTTTTGGGGGCGTAAAAAGATGTGTCTTATACACCGAAAAATACGGTAAGTGGTTTCGTTCTTATTGTCCTCATCTAGGGTCTCAGTGAAGAGCCAGGCCTTCACTGAATTCATGAGAATCAAACTGCAAAACAAATTTATGAGGGAAGAGTGAGCAAGTTCAGAACAAGTCAAAGACCAAGAAAGTTGTGGCACGATGGAAATAATCTCAAAAAGACTTGACATTGACAAACCTATTAAGCCCACCATATATTTATAAACTCTCAATTCAGGTCAACATAACTCAAATACTACATGTCTGAGTTATGTTCATTTCATAGTTATTTACTGTCCTGTCATCAGGACAATATGAATCTGAATTAACATTTATCATGTCACCAAGATCTAATAATTCCAGGAATATATTGCCAACTCACTCTGAAGAAAGTTAATATTAACTTGTTAGTGTGTTTCCATGACTTTTTTAGCTGAAATTTGGAGATATTATGAAAAAGTGGATTGGCCAGCAACATCCTGAGTTGCTACCTGAACTGCTTCTCTCAAAGGGATGCATTGCAGCAATTTTTCTGGATTTTATCCCTGCAGCCTCTGACTTGATCTGGTCTATTTTCAAACTCAATTTTTGTTTTGCCAGCTTTTTTCACCAACCAACATCAAATTTTATCCTGTCTATTTTTAGAGAATCATCCTCATAAACAAAGTCCCATGCCTATTTACAAAATCTCTTTCCATAAATATACATTCTATTGAATTGGAAGTAATTAAAAAGCCCTTTCAATTCAAATGACCTGATTTATATACAGTATGTCACAGAAGTGAGTACACCTCCTCACATTTTGTAAATTTTTAAGTATAGCTTTTCATATGAAAACACTGAAGAAATGACCCTTGGCTACAATGTAAAGTAGTGAGTATACAGCTTGTATAATAGTGTAAATTTGCTGTCCCCTCAAAATAACACAACACACAGCCATTAATGTCTAAACTGCTGGCAACAAAAGTGAGTACACCTTCTGTGACATACTGTAGGTAATCCCCAAGGTACAACAGTTCGCTTAGCAACCTTTCTAAGTTGTGACATAACACCCCCCCTCCCAGGATTTACGACACAGTCTTGAGGTTACGAATGTTGCAGTCGTTCACCCTTACCAATGACTGCAGAGGCACTGCAACATTTGCCCTGCCCTACGTCATTTGCCCTACATCTCCCTGCTGGGTCTCCACAGGTAGGCTGTCTCCTCTCCAGCCTGTCTATTCCTTCGCCTGCTCCCACTGAGCAGGTAGAGAAAGGGAGAACAGGACAAGCGCTCTTTGCTTGGCTTCTCTGACTCACTGAGCTGCCTGCCACTTCTGGAGTGGCAGGCAGCCTTGGTGAGACTCTTCCAAAGGCTTCTAGTCTTGGCACAAAAAAGTGTTTGCATGTCAAGGGGAGGCTTTGGGCTTGTTTGCATTGCTTCTAGGCTCCCGTTGGTGTGCAAATACTTTTTGTGTGCAGACTGGAAGCTTCTGGGTACCCTGATCTCACAGGACTTCGGGCATCCATTCTCTACAAAAGCAGATGGGTTCCTGAAGTCACACGACATCATGGCCCTGAAAAGTTTCCAGTCTGGGCGAAAACTGTTTGTGAGCTGATGGGGCACTTTGAGACGGAATGATTTTGCCACCTCAAAGCATCCCATTGGCGTGCAAATGAAGTTTCCTGTCTTTCAGTGAAAACTGTTTGAGCGCAGATTGAGTGCTTTGAGGCAATGTGATTTTGTCATCTCAAAGCTTCCCATCGACGTGCAAATGAAGTTTCCTGTGTCCAAGCGAAAAGTGTTTGAGCACTGATGGGGCGCTTTGATGCAGCACAACTGGAAGCCTTTGGAGGAGACTCACTGAGGCTGCCTGAAATGGCAGGCAGCCTCGGTGAGCCAGAGAAGCCAAGCAGGGCGCGCTTGTCCTGTTCTCCCTCTACTCTCCCTGCTCACCAGAAGCAGGAAAAGAAACAGAGAGGCTGAAGAGGAGACAGCTAAATCTTCAAAAGGTAAGTGAGTCCCCATAGGCCTCCACAGCATGGCAGGATGGATAGGAAAGCAATTGTGGGGAGCATGAGGTATCTCAGTGGATCGGAGGTGGCCTTGGGTGGTCTTAAGCAGGTGGCCTGATCCATCGCTAGCCCCCCCCCCCCATGGCCTTCCCCACCCTGAGATATGTGTATTTAACAACCAGCACATTCAATTAGTGAATGCATGGGTGAAAGCAGGGAGTGATTGCAGTCAAGTTATGCGATTCACACCTATGAATCCTCAGGTTACGAATGTAATTGGCAGACTCCTTTACAACTCGAGGACTACCTGTACTTTTTACTTGCATAAAATTATTAAAACATTTGAATCATACACTTTGGCACAAAAGTATTTAAATTTATTTTTTTCCAGAAAATCCATGCTTCTCCCCAAGAACCGGATTAATGGTAGTCTATATTGCTGTTATCACTATCACTACAACTCAGTGTATAGCACAAGTGAAGCCCAAGCTACCTACCTAAGTTGGTCTTGTAACCTATCATTATCTCCAGATCATAGAATGATATATTAAGGATAGAAAAGACTATGTAAGATGTACAGCAACTCTTTCTACAGAAATTAAAGTGGAACAGATAAAAGGTTTTTTTTTTAAAAAAACCTAGCTATTATGCTACAGATATATGAGGCAGGAAAATGCAAATGCAGAAGGAATCTAGTTCTAATTTGCATATAAATATATCTAAAGGGGTTAGCCAATTATAGTGAAGCTATTACTTTAGCATATAAAATAATGTTAAAGAAGAACTCTGTTTTGGGTTGGAATTTTATATGCTACATTTACATAAAGGAAAGCTTACTCTGAATATGATCTCTCCCAAAGAACAAAATAATAAGAATGGCAACGACAATGGCAATAACAATCTATATAATGTCCAGCCATTCCACTATTTTTTAATCTTATCAACTGCAGTTATAAGTACTCCAAAAATTATTCCATCTAATAAATCAATACATTGATCACACTTAGCCAATAAAGAATATTCTGTTCTGTTCTGTTCTGCTCTATTCTACTCTACTCTACTATACTCATTTGAAAAGGTCAAATAAAAGTTTTTATTTGTATTACTAACTAATTCCCTGTAAAATAAAGTATCCTATTTATAAAATTAATTTATTTGTAATTTGCATATACTACCTATTCTATGTCATTCATACAAAACAACCTCATACAAAGAAACATACTCTATAATGCACATGTGCTTTCCATCTCCCATGCTGCCCTCTCTAGGCCATGAAAGAACACACACACACAAATACACATATCTCTTCCCTCTTCCAACAGAAATATTAAACTTGAAAAAATTATATACAGATCAGTTAAAAAAAATTGAAAAAAAGGAAAACAAACCTAGAAGGAAAGGAAGCAAGAAACTGTAAATGAAGAAAAAAATGCAATCTGTTGGCTATTACAGAACAGTTAACTGTTGGCTGTTACAGAACAGTTAATTTCACTAGGCTAATAGCCAGATGAAAGGTAATTTATTAAATGCACCCATTTCTTTGTTGTCTATACTTTCCATGTATAGCATATATACCCCATTTACTTAGGAGGGGAACCTTCATCCTCCTATCAGATAAATATGACACATTTTTTATCCGTGGGCTGTCAGACACCTGAATGCAAAATAACATCATAACTACATAGTACGATGGACTTGCAGGGCTGGCGCAACATGTAACATGTTCACACTGGTGCACTAGGACTGGATGTTTTGTTAATATGATTTATGGGTTAGGGATTTTCTGTCTTCACTGTGAGTTGTATTGTGTTGGGGGGGTGCACTGAGGGAGCTCAACCAATCTCATTGTACATATATTGTGCACTGATAATAAAGATTTGAAATTTGAAATTGAAATTGAAACATTCTTTTTGGCTTTGTTTCTAACATTGAAAAAACCATAATCCAGCACAACAGATCCTATCCTTACCAGATCATTTCAGGTAAACATTAAACCAATATTTTTAATTCAGATTTCCAGTCCTTCTTTTTTCAGTTCTATATCTGTTTCTATTTTGTCTGGCATTCATAACTGCCTTTTACCTAATCTAACCCAGTGGTGGGTTCATCCCGGTTCCGCCAAGCTGGTAGCGGTGATGATATGATGTCACTGAACTGGTTCTCCCCCCCACCCCCCTGCATTATTCTTACCTTTTATTTGGCCCCACCCCCAATCTATTGCTGCCTCCTGAGTCCCAGCTGATTGGCTAGAGGGAAAAAAACTTTTTAAACTTTTCCCCGGGGGCTTCAAAGGGCTGCCCTACAGCTGATCAGTGTTAAAAGAAAACAAATGAGTAGACCAATGCCTACAAAAATAAATGGGTAGACCAATGCCTGCAAAAATAAATGAGTAGACCAGTGCCTGCAAAAATAAATGGGTAGACCAGTGCCTCCAAAAAAAATGAGCAGACCGGTACAGCTCTGCAAGCAGTTGAAAGCCTGGTAGACTTCCGGTTGAGCCAGCGGCATCGCCAGACGCTTCTTTTGAAGCG
>WNWU01013410.1:833824-861620 GCA_012654045.1 Ptyas mucosa | reverse complement strand
TTGTGTAGACTTAATAATTTGCTAAGTATTAATTAGTTATACTGAGTAATGATAGTTGTGATTACGTAATATTTAATTGTTTTATTAACTGCTGTAACTATAAATGGAGACATGGAGATTGATTTTGTCGAATTAGATGGAATGAGAAGAAAAGAAGACTTGCTTTCCTTTAATTTACTTGTTTAATGATTAGGATTATGATAAGTGTGAAATGGAGTTTAATTTAGAGAATTTGAGCTGTATTTTATCATGTACTTGTATTTGCTCTGGGAAGTCCGGGGGGTGGGGGGGGAGGGGGGAGAAAATGTATGTAAAAATTTTATTAAAAAACTTTTTCAATAAAAAAAAAAAGAAAGCCTGGTAGACCAGTACCTCTGCTAAATCCTAAAGAATTGTCACATGACCATCAAGCCACGCCCACAAAATAAGCCACGCCCACAAAACCGGCAGTAAAAAAATTTAGAACCCACCCCTGATTTAACCTATTCAAAATCCAAATTCATGGGTGTTTTAACAGAACTTTTTTTAGGAAAAACTAATTATTAAATCTGGTTTGGTATAATTATTAAAATCCACTGCAGTTCTTCCTCTACTTGTTACTGTATTATGAATGTTATGGTATCTTATTATAGCAAAAAATTAATGTACTATAGGACATAACAGAAATTCTGTAACCCAGAAATTATTGCATTTGTATTAATGCATATTGAAGATAACTGTAAATTTTATAATTATCTACAGTGGTTTTCTTTATCATGACTATTTTTAGAACAGAGAATTATATGTCACTGTTGAAACAAAATGTTAAGAGCTGAACTTCAACAGAATCCTAGTAACAAATCCAAAATAATCAGGGGGAAACAATACATTATCTGTTCTCTTACATTTTACTCTTTCCAAGAAGCAAAGAAATTGTCAGGCTGGGAAGGCTGAAAATCTTAAAACAATCTTCAATAAAGATTGTACCAGGTCTTGATTGTAAAAAAAAAAATCAACTTACATTGTGCAGTCTTGACTTGTTAGTTTGGATATTTAATTAGATCTTGTAGCATATGATACTATTATCTTTAATATTCGTAATTTTTAACATTGTGATTAGCTTCTAAAGCAGTGAAGTGATCAATGTAATGGATAACTAAGGAATCACTCCCATTCTTTATTGTTCTTTTTGCTCATAGCAGGCTAAGGCTTAGAGTTAGAGACTGGGATGGAAAAATTGAGACAGTTTACTTATATGTATTTATTTTTTAAATGTTTTGCACATTTTTGTGAAAAAAAATTCCCTCATAGAGTTATGAAAAGAATGTTGGCCGGGGTTCAAAATTCTACTGAGGCTACAGATAAAGATCAGCTGGGGAATTAACTTTTGAACTGCTAACTGAATTTAAACTATAGGAACTAACTCAATGGAAGACTTGATCTTATGAATTGCTACAATGGTAAAATGATCATCTCAGAAGCTTTATCTTAGTCTTTTTAATGATAAAGTTCACCTGAGGACAATGCACTTAATAAGATTTCAAGATGTTTCTAGACAAGTTATTAATCAAAAAACAGGTACAAATGTTTCATCTTTTTTCCATTATAATTTTTGAGAGATAAAGAAAAAAAGAAGGTAGCAAATTTGTTTAGAAGGAGGGGGGGAAAGGATAAATGTAAGAAAGAGACATAATTATAAAAGGAAGAAACATGGTCTCAGCATATACTTGCATTTTACAAGAATAACAACATTCTAACACTTTGCTGCCATTATTATTTTGAATTCACAATAGGATAAAACAAAGCAAGCACATTATGACTTTTCAGGATGTATCAATACATCTATATCTAGACTGAGTTCAAGATTTAGAGGAATAATTTTTGTCTACAATTCCAGACATGAGCATCTACAAAAGAATATGTGACAAAAAGAATGCCATGATGACACAACTCCCTAACCTAGACAGTTGCAGCCAGTATTTATAAAGCAATATTGCAATATCTGAACACTTATTTCAGTTTTTTAAATCATCGTGTTTAGTGGTTGATGCCTTCAAGTCTCTAATCAGATAAACTTAAATTACGGGTAAGTCTGGCATGCCAGACTTTATAAATCCTATCCCATTTCATTTTGAAAAAAATTACACAGCTGATAATTGTACAGCTAAGGCCTAAAGAAAACTGCTTAGGTGTCTCAGACAATATAAAGAACAGATAAAAGCTGCCTATAACATACTGAAACTTAGTAAGAATTTAGGATTTGGAGGAAAAATAAAACTCTATTAATTGAGAATGGTATATTTAACTTATTGCTTATGTCCGTATCAGGCTAAGAAAAAAGAAAATGCATGAACGCTAATTTCATGAATGCCATGTATAGAATATTTTTAAAAACTCCCTCCAAAATATACATTTATATGAGAGATTATCATAATATAACAAATCAAAGATTCCCACCATTTCAAGAACAGTACATAATTAGGCAAAAAGATTGATAGTTTAGAGACCATTATAATACAATTCCAGAGTCGTTTTGTTAAAATCTGGCAAGCAGAACATAATTCCAACTAGAGCAGACCCTGTGTAAGACTAAAAACAGATATGATGCTTTAAAATAACTGATATGGAAGGTTAGTAATAGCATCAGTGGCAGGAGAGTGAGCAGGTTGCATAATTGTCAAAACATAACACATATGATTACAGTTATTCTTGAAGGAAAGACTAGTAGGATGTGTGTGTGTGTTGACTTTCCCAGATGACAGATTGGATGATGAGGAAAAGCCAGTTCCTGGGACTTTGGAGGGGAATGCGGAGGAGCACCAGGAAGATGTCCAGGTCAGCAGTGGAGGATCCAGATGCTCCACTTCACAAATCAGGAGTGGAAGGGCCAGAGGAAGAATGAAGACTGGGAACATTGGGAGGTTGCCAGAGGAGCAACCAGATGAATGCTTGGCTGGAGAAGAAAAGGGAAAGGTGCAGTTGCAGCTGGAGGTTCAGGGACCAGATTAGCAGCACAGGATGGAGAAGGAACGCAGCTGCAAGAGGTCAGTGAGGATGAGGAGGAATTGCTTCCTCCACAGATCCAGGATGCACAGAGCTGAACGGAGGAAGGAGCAATGGAGGTCAGCAAGGATACTCATGAGGAGGCAGCTGCACTCCTCTTAATGAGTTACATAGGCATGCACCTACTTAACCCAACAGGTGGAGAAGCATGACTCTGGAAACAATCATTCCATTTCCTGCTGTGTATGTGTTCTGGCTTCATGGATTCCAGGATCATGGTTCTTGACCCTGTGCTTGCAGTCTGAACTTGTGAGGGGATTCTGGACTTGTACCTTGGATCTGGATTTCATGCCTTTGGACTTTGTATTTTGTATTCGGTTTGTTGACTTTGTGCTGGATTTGACTTTGCTTTATTGGGGCTGTTGGGGAACTGTGTGCAAGCAAGTTTATTGCAAAGAGGACTTGGAGAATGACATTGAGGACTTGTGTTTAAGTAAAGTTCTTAAATTCTTCATGTGCATGTGTGGTCTGGAACAGAACAATAGGATGCCATTATAGCTTCACCCTCCCTCCCCCGCTTTTTTTGGTTTTGCCAAATGTATGGCACATTGTGCTGCTCTTTTTTATTTCTATATACAGAATTTTCCATCAGGAAGACTAGAATTGCAGCCCTCAGGAAAGTGATCCAGGGCTCATGTGGCTCCTAGACAGCATCATAGTAGTTCTCCCCTCAATTTCAGGTAGAAAGGCCCCACAGATTAAAATTAAAATCTCCAATATTCTCTTCAAAACAAAAGAAGAACTGACAGGGGTCTATTTCTTTCAAATAGGAATGAGAGAACTCCACCTTCCTTTGCAGCCTGTCATTACTGCATAATAACTACCTGACTTATAATCAAAATTCCAGGCCTGATTATAGTCAACAAGTGAGGATTATTTACTGTATATATATCACTGATATAATTGCTGTAGAATCCATCCACTTATCAAAGATGGACAGAAGTTTGCTACCTACCACAGTAACCACAGAGTGGAAGGGAAGAAAACATGTACTTACCTTAGAAAAAACAGAGCAAGAGACTCAAAGGATGCTGTGGAGGGCAATTACAGGACAGTTGAAGGATGAGACTTCTTTTTTGCCTCCAGTGGTTTAATTGAAAGTGTAACAGATCCAATTAGGATTTATAATTGTACTCAGAAATAATCCAACTATTTCTTAATAGGGATGGGGTGGAGAAAAGAATAATTATTTCAGCTAGTCAACCCTAATTATAAATTCAGCCAAGGTAATTCTCCAGTTCAGGTCTCCTGCTGTTTCATCGGTTTCTTGTTTAAAACTACCTTTCCTCCAGGTTTTAATATAAGGTAAAATTGCATGTTTAATTTTTGTTTCTTTTTTTTTCCTACCAACTTTTCCATATTTGTGGCACAGGATATGGGCATTAGAGAAAGAAAAAAGGAGATAAACTTCTTTTTCATTCCTTAGCTTAATAGCAAAATATAGAAATGGGCATATTTTAGGCAACTGAATTCATTTATTCAAAATTTTACGTGCACTCAAATTTCCCATTTTTCATTCTATGCCACAGTCACTCATGGATTGTGACAAGAATATATTTGAGGGTTGCAAAATACTTTCTTTTGTGTAGGTATTAGAAAATCTGCTGTTCATTCTATCAAGATGGGATAGGATTAGAAAGAAATATTTTTTAATAATACTTTATTTATGGTCACAGACCAAAATGCAAGCATAACTACAAAAAAAAGCATAGGAAAAGCATCATCACGAACAGCCAGCCTCCAGAAGCCCCGGCCGAGAGGAACCACAGCACTCTCCTCTAATGGTTACGGCTCTTAAAAAGAATTTTGAGACCTGAGAGGTAATGTATGAGGAGCCATCTCCTAAACAGTACAAGGCCAAATTATTGGCATTGGGCCCACAAAGGTCTGTCTCTAAGAGAGACATCAAATTGGTCCTGTCTACGTTGTACATGGGGCAGTGTAACAGGACGTGCTCCGCAGTCTCTACCTCCGCTCTGCCACAGGGACATAGCCGCTCGCCCATCGGGAGCCTCTTGAATCGTCCATCCAGCAATGCTGAAGGCAAGACGTTAAAGTGAGCAAGGGAGAAGACTCTTCTATACTTGGGGATGGTTAGAGTATAGAAATATGAGGCCATCCTCAGTCCGTAATTATTAAATTGGCTGAAGACCAGAGGGGAGCAGGTCTTATTGGCTCTGGCTCTCAGGTATTGTAAGTTTATGTCCACAAGCCGTTGGACTACCCTAGATTGGGCGTCTTTAAGGCCATAGTCTCCCATGGCATTCCCCGAAAAGCCTAACAGGTGGAGTTTCTTTGTCAGTTCCCTCTCCCATCAAGACGTATAGGGGTCAGCTAACACCAGGGAGAGGTAGCTACCAGGGGCTGCCAAAAAGAGCACCCGAAACCACCATTTAAAGGTGTTGATCCATGCCATGCATTCGACTGATCGAATGCCCAGTTCCAGGTACATTGGAGCAAAGCCAACACAGGGAGGGAGACCCAAAAGTTTCCTTAAGAAAGCAGCCTGGGTTCTTTCGATACACTCCTTGAAGCCCTGTATCCATATAGAAACTCTGTAAAGAGTTTGGGCCAAAGTTTGGCTTTGTAAATACGCAGAGCAGAAGGAATAGATTGGCCACCTTGGGTATAGAAAAATCTTAAAATCTGCTGATGGCTACAAGAGGCTGAATTCTGTACCTGGGTTCGATGTCTAGTCCAAGCACCGGTGTTCTGAAAATAAATACCTAAATACTTAAAATGGGAAACCTGCTTGACAGCATTACCCTTAATAGCCCAGTTATGTAGCTTCCGAGCTCTAGAGAACACCAATACTTTTGATTTGTCGTAATTAATGGACAAATGATTCTCAGCGCAGTAGGACCCAAATGCAGAAAGAAGCCTTTTCAGACCAAGCCTCATCAGTGATAAGAGGACCGTGTCATCAGCATAAAGGAGAAGCGGGATCTTCGTAGTTGACAGCTTTGGGGCGTGAGACTCAATACGTCCAATGTAAGAGGCCAAGTCACATAAGAATAAATTAAACAAAAGAGGAGCCAGGACACAACCCTGCCTTACTCCACTCTTTATCGGGATGGGATTTGAAAGTTCTCCCTGTAAACCGCACCTGACCTGACTAGAAGTCTGATTATATAGGGATCTAATTAAGAACAAAAGACGTCTATCGATGGAACTTTTGAGCAATTTTGACCACAACAATTCCCTTGGGATTGAATCAAACGCTGCCTTTAGATCAATAAAAGCAGTAAAAAGTTTACCACCTGGTATGATGGCATATTTGTCAACCAGGTGCGCTAGGACAAAGCAGTGGTCCAATGTGGCACAGCCTGCTTTAAACCCTATCTGTTCAGCACCAATAATGTTGGACTCCTCGACCCAGGTAAGGAGTCGGCGTTGGAGATATTTAGCATATAATTTTCCAATGATGGAGAGCAGGCTTATGGGACGATAATCGGCTGGGTTGTTCCTATTTTCTCATTTAAAAATAGGAACAATAACTGCTAGGCTCCAGAAGGTAGGAATCCTGCCAGAGGTATTGATATGGGTAAAAAGTGTTGCTAAGAGAGGAGTCCACCACTTGGGATTAGATTTTAGCAGATCAGGGGATATAGCATCAGGGCCAGGAGCTTTGCCTGACTTGAGTTCAGAGA
Source organism: Ptyas mucosa (assembly GCA_012654045.1). NCBI lineage: Eukaryota > Metazoa > Chordata > Lepidosauria > Squamata > Colubridae > Ptyas > Ptyas mucosa. Next base: position 854,928 of record WNWU01013410.1, on the reverse strand, counting down.
TAAGCTCATTGATCTCAGCATGCATCACGGGGGGCCAGTCCAGAATTGCAGGGGGCAGTTGTGGTCCGAGTCCGGTTGTGACTATTGAAGCCTGGAAGATTGATCCAAAATGGCTTTCCCAATCTCTGTTGGAAATACAACAGAGAGGGAGTTCTTGATGGCCAGGCAGCGAACTGGCAACAATTTGCCAAAATAATCGAGTGTTCTTCTGCTGGATAGAGAAGAGAAGTAGATCCCACTTCTCTTTTTCTTTAGCCCTCTTTTTCTTAATAATTAGTCTTTTATACTCCCGCTTCAAGCGATAGTAGTCCTCGGGTAGGCATTTGTCCCCTTGATTACAGTAGAGCAGGTAAACCTGTCTAATCTTGTTCCTGAGCAGCACACATTCTTCATCGAACCAGGGATTGCTTCTTGGACGATATGGACCACTTGGCCTATGGTCAGCTCCTAGTTCCCTTTGGATACTATTAATTAATGATTCGAAGGTCGAGATTGCCGCTGAATCACTGCATGTTAAGGCCTGATTGTATAGGGTATGACACTCCGGGGATGATAAAAGAGAGTGGAACTTTCTTTCAGTCTTGGGAGACCATTTGATCCTCCTTGCATAAGAGGCCACATAAAGATCCAGTATTTGGGGGCCCTTAGGCAGATGTATATTTGTAAAGAGCCCAATGATTGTGACCAGGGGGTAGTGGTCACTCTCCGTGAGGCAGTCCACAAAAAAAACATGGACTGCCTGTCTTAGTGGCTGGGAAACCAGCACAAAATCAATAACACTACTCCCCCATGAGGAACTGAAAGTAAATTCACCCAGTAGATCACCTGGGGTACTCCCATTAAGGATTGTCTTATTGTGTTGGGATGCTAGGAGGGCTAGTTGAGCGCCAGCGAAATTTGTTAGTTCATCCTTAGAATGCCTGGCTGAAATCTGGTGTCCTATGGCCTGGCAGATTTCTTGGGAATAGAGTGCCTCAATCGATGGGGGAATTTGGCCTCCCAATCGGGCATTAAAGTCGCCCCCTATAAAGATGTACAGCGCTGGAAATTTGGTTTCTGTACAAGTAATATAGCTCTCCAGTTCATCTCATTGAGCCTTAGTGTTGGCTTGCCTCACCGTCGGAGGAAGGTAGACATTGAACACTAACATTTTACTATGCCCTCTTTTAATTAGGAACGCCATAGCTAAGGACCCACAGGGGGGCAGCTCCACTGTCTCCACTTTCAGGGAGGTAGAGACCAAGCAAGCTAAGCCACCCTTAGGTCTTCCCGTCTTAGATTGTTTGGTAGCAGCCAAAGAAATGGCCGTAAACCCTGTAAGGGATATCTTATCGCATGCCCAGGTCTCCTGAAGCAGGACCACATCAAATGACTGAATATAGTTGATAAAGTCCGAGGTGCCGCACCTTCTCCCCCAACCTGCTATATTCCATGAAAGGCATCTAAGTGTGCATGGGGGGGGATGCCGGGTTTGCTAGTCATTCTATATAATTAATTTTTGTCAGAGAGCCCTTCAGATCCGAAAAAATACAGCCATTATTAGATGGACGTGTCACCCTCTTGGGAGATAAAGGCAGGGAAGAGTGGAGGGGAGGTGAGCCTTGTTCATGAGGCTGTAGGGCTCTGAACGCAGTCCAGTTTGTGCTTCCAACATTCATTGGTTGCTTACCTGGCAAGCATTCAGTGACATCAACAGACAAGGTTTGGAGTAGCCCTGGATCTTCAAGTTGACGAATTGGACATTCTGGAGGGAGGGCGAGGAAACTGCCTCTGCTAAATCGATGTGGACTCCCTGGGGTCCAAGGGGATCCTTATCAGGTAGTGAAAGGTTCCAAAGCTTGGATTTAACTGCAGACAGGCGCTTTATAATTTGGGCCCTTTCTGGTTGTGGGAGTGCACGAAAGGAGTCAAAAAGCTGTATCTCCTCTGGATTCCAGAAATTGTCTTGAGATGAGTTGGTTTCATGGATGGATGGAATCCCGGGGGCACTAGCCTGAGGCTTATTCGCTGAGGAGCCTTGAAGGCCCTGGGCTGGTATCGCTTCCTTTGGGGCCATTTCTTCCCAGCTAATTAAATCATGGCAAACTTCCTGATGAGATGGGCCTCACTGAGATTTGACCGGCTGTAGGACAAACAGTCAAGGTGCCATCTGAGAAGATGCCATCAGGAAGTCTTACAGGAATGGATGAGTATTTAATAGATGGTCTAGTATCAGGGATGGCATTCAAAATTGGCACATTAGTATATGCTGCTAAGAGTCTTTTTGGGGCTGTAAGTCTCCTGATGATCACAGATTGTCGGTTTCTTAACAGTGGCTTAATCGACATATCTTTGAAGACTCTACTTGGCACAATGCTGAAAGATCTTAGCAGAGATCTTCTCCTGAAGAATAGTTTCGGGGTCCTAGGGTTATCAAAATTGAGTAGCACTCTGGTACAATGTACAGGGGAGGGTAAAAGTTCAATCTTCTTCAAATCATCAGCAGTCAACCCCAGTAACTGTAGTATATGACCCCTTGCCAGCTGAATTGAGCCCCAATAAGGCAAATTGCCGTTAATGGGATTAATATTAAGGGCCACCTGTCTTGGCTGTAGAACCAGGTGGCTTCTCACGCCCGGAGGTGCAGAGTTCAACCCACTGGCAGGGCCACCCCAACCAGTACCTTTGCTGGGGCCCAACAGAGAGGGCCCTGTCACTGCATCAGGCTGCCGAGTAGTCCGTCCAGGGCAACCATCGGCAATCGAGGAAGCCAGGCAATCTAAGGTACTTAATATTTTGTCAAGCTGTGACTGTATGCTCGCTGTTGTTTCTGCAACCAGAAAACATTGCTGGGCCAAGAGTTCTATAAGAGTAGGTTCATTTGAAGGTTGAGTGGGGACCGTAGTTTTTGAGGAGCCTTTGTTCTCAACTCGGGGGACGACATCCTCGACCAACGGAGGGTTACGGCGACCAGCAGCAGTCAGATGAGAAGGAGCTGGAGTTTCCAGGCAGGGAGGTCGAATTAAAGCAAAGTCCTCAATCTTGGATTGCTTCAAGGAAGGTTGGGAAGCCAGGTCAGTAGGGGATCTGGTCCTTTTCCTTAACTTCATTATGTAATATAGCGAAAAATCTAGTTTATGAGACAAGTCCAGCTCCAAAGGAAGAGGAGTCAAGAGAAAACAAGCCCTGATGCAAATAACAGCAAAATTCCTCATGAGTAAGGCAAGGATCCTGCCCTCCCGGCAGAGCAAGAAGCAGGGAGTTAAGTAAAAATAGTAAAATAAGTAGAATAGCAAAAATAGTAGTTAAAAATAAAATAAAAAATAAGCCAGATAAAAAGAAGTCAGATCAAAGCTAGGCAGTACTCGGCTTCCAAGCTAAAGCAATAAATCCTAGATAACAGCAACAAAAAACGGCAACAAAACACTCCCAAAACTGAGCCCAGCTCAGGTTGTTAAAAATTGTTAAAAATACAGCTCCAGGTTGCATAAAATTTCAAAAAATATAAAAAATTTAAAACTTGGGAAATTTAAAAACTAAAACAAAGCCTTAAAAACAGTTAGTAGATAAAATAAGTCAGTTTAAGCTTGGTTAAGAGCAGAGAGCCTCCTACTTGCCTCCTGCCTGATCCACCATCTTGGATCCATATAATTTTCCTTCTAATGCACAAAACACAACCCTGCCAAAAGCTTAACCTTGATTTGGAAAGATAACATAGGAACTTGGAAAGTCATAAATGAATCTGAGATTATTCATTGTACCATATTCTATGAGATATAAATGTATCTGTTCAGCTATATTACAATAATATTATTTATTTATTATTTATTTATTAGTTCAATTTATATGCCGCCCTTCTCCAAAGACTCAGGGTGGCTTATAATGCGTTAAGCAATAGCCTTCATACATTTGTATATACCTGCTTAGTAGGGCTTTCGGGCCTCCCTAAGCAGTGTTCTTTTTTATACAAAGTCAGTTTATTTCCCCCACAATCTGGGTCCTCATAATAAGGAGAACTTCTATCATATCGCAAGATCTAAAATGGACAGCTAACATCAAAAACATCATTAAAAAAAGCACAACAAAGAATTTTCTTTCTCCGCCAACTCAGAAAGTTCAAACTGCCCAAGGAGCTGCTGATACAGTTCTACAGAAGAACTATTGAGTCTGTCATTTGCACCTCTATAACTGTCTGGTTTGGTTCTGCAACCCAACAAGACAGACACAGACTTCAGAGGATAATTAGAACTGCAGGAAAATCAATTGCTACCAACTTGCCTTCCATTGAGGACCTGTATACTGCACAAGTCAACTAGAGGGCTGTGAACATATTTACGGACCCCTCACATCCTGGACATAAACTGATTCAACTCCTCAAAACGATGCTATTGAGCACTGCACACCAGAACAACTAGATACAAGAACAGTTTTCCCCGAATACCATCACTTTGCTAAACAAATAATTCTGTCAAACTATTTACTAAATCTGCATTATTATTAATTTTCTCATCGTTCCCACCACCCATCTCCTTCCGCTTATGACTGTATAACTGTAATTTTGTTGCTTGTATCCTTACAATTTATATTGATATTGTTTCCTGATTGCTTATTTTTACCCTATGACTATCATTAAGTGTTGTACCTTATGATTCTTGATGAACATATATTTTCTTTTATGTATACTGAGAGCATATGCACCAAGACAAATACCCTGTGTGTCCAATCACACTTGGCCAATAAAAAATTCTATTCTATTCTATTCTATTCTATTCTATTCTATTCTATTCTATTCTATTCTATTCTATTCTATTCTAACTTAATCTCTCAGTGTATCAGAAAGCAACTTGAAATGCTGTTATAATCACTACCAGACAAGCTGAATATTTGAATTCACATTCAAAGGGGAAAAAGAAAAACAGAAGATCAAACAAGTCATTGGCTAAATCCACTATTTCCAAGTGTGACATAATTTTCCAGAATGTGGTCAAAGAGCAAGAATAATATTTTGTTACTAAAAAGTAATTACTCACTTTGATCAAGCTTGGTAATAACAATAAGATTATTTTACAATAAAGGCTTTGCTCTTCCTGAACAGAAGCATTCAGATTTAACTGCAAAATTCATAGGATTTTTTTTAAATTCCCAAAGTAATATAAAAATAGTATATGGACTCTGCTTTATTTCATGCACTTAAAAAACAATTCCTTTCCTTTTTCCTACAAGTAAATACAGAAAAATGTGAATGACAAAGAAACATTGACTTCTTAAAATAAGATCTTAAGAAATTTATATATTTTAGCATAAAAGCCAGTGAACCAAAAGCCTTAAGCCAGTGAACTAAAAAAGAGCAACAGAAAAGAGTAACACAGTTCTGACATATTTTTTCACTGTCCATCCAAATAATACTTTGTTTTGTTATTAGAACCAAGAGCTTAATCTATTTTTGGCCTTTCACCACTCTGAGTATTTACATTTTTTCAGATAACTTATGCAAAAATAAAGCAAGCTGTCTGCATTCTTTCAATTCTTTGAAATATTGAAATTATTTCATAGCTCTGAGAGAAGCTCAACCAGCTTTAGCAGGGGTGAAATGCTACCAGTTTGGGGTGGTTCGCCTGAACCGGTAGTGAAAATACTACTGGTTTGCTCAAATTGGTAGTAAAAAAATGTGAGGTTCCTGCTTGTTGCGGGGGCCATTTTGTGTGAAGTCCAGCTGTTTTTGCATTGTGTGTGTCAGTTGTGTAGCTTTTGCGTTATTTTTGTGTAAAGTGTGATAGTTGGTTTTCCCGGTCACATGACTACCAGGCCATGCCCACCAAGCCATGCCCACAAAACCTGTAGAGAAATTTTTGAATTTTACCACTGGTCTAATCTCTCTAAAATGGACCACTTCAGTTCATGATCAACCAGAGCAAATTACACTTTTATTCTGAACTAACATTTCTGTCTATAAAGATAAGATTCATCTGCTTAGAGCTACCTGCTTTAATGCAAACTATAAGCTATCAAATGCAGGAAGTAGGCATACTTTTTTTTAAAAAAAATCTTCTCGTCGTAGAACTTTTCAAGTTGTAAAGTCTTATCAACTGTAGCTAAACTACAAAAAAGTCTAGAACACTTAACACTAGAAAAATGCACTCACTAAAATATCTATAACTATAACTAAATTTCCTAGATGGTGCTTTTGAATTTTGCAGAGATACATTTTCTCCAATGGACTTTTAGTTTATATGAATTTAAACTGTATTATTTGATAGGCTTTCATGAATCTACTGTTTTGATTCATTATAATGAAGAAATGTCTGATGGTGCTTTACTTTGACAGAACAAAGTAAAAATAATAGCAGGAGAAGGGAGAGGTAGGGTACATGAACTGTAAGAATTTCAGTTGAGTATTTCCAACAATTTTACCATAAGAAAGCTTGAGATATCTTCCTCCTTGAGAATAAAGACAGAGCTTCTAATTTATCCACTAAACAGCTACAATTTAGGGAAAAAAATACTGGAACAAAAAAATGTCTCTCTATATTTAAATCTATTACCCCTGAATTCAAAATATTTTTTTAACATCTTACTTTTCACTTACTTTTCTAGGACGTCAGGTGGGCAAGACAAGGAAGAATGACCATCAAATTCCCCTCCTGAAGTGGGAAGTTTTGTTGTTCTGATCACTGGAAAACTATAAGCATGGACACAGCTAGTTGGCAAGTCTAGCACTTCCAAGAACAATCCCTGGCAGGATTCAAATATGTCAGTTTTAACCTGCTGACAGTAATCTAGCTGAATTACTTTGCAGGATGATAGTTTAATTAGCAACTGTTTCACTTAACTGAGTTACTTGTTCTAATTGTGGTTCCTATACAAAGACTACTTGTATAGATAAATTGAAGTTAATCATTCAGTTTCATAACTTATACAGCTATAAGCAGCAAGTCTAAGAATTGCTGAAAAAACAGAAATCAATAACATAATTGAAATTCCCAACTAGACATACTATCTATTTCTGCTATAATACAAATGTTTGTATAGCAAAAGTTCCTCTGTTTCAATTATCTTGAGTTCTCCAGATTCTGAAGATTCCAAACTAATCAGATTCCAAACTAATCAGAGACTGCGTGAAATAAAGGTAGCTCTGGGCTTTTTCCAGTACCACTTCACAATCTTCAATGAATTTTTGCTTCAATCCTTACCCAAATCCTCCTCTTTGCTTTCAAGCAAACGAATTTGTATCTCCGGCTATCAATCCACCAGGTAAGGCAAATCAGGAAATCAACTCCACAGGAAGGTTAACATTGCTTTAAATTGGCTACAATAAACAAATCATGCCACCCTGAATGTACTGCACCCCGGCCCCCATCTTATCATTCAGTAAATTAGGGAGGCATATGCCTGAATCACTTCTGAAATGTTATTTGGGCACTCTAGACTTAAAAAATGATTTTCTCTCTTTTGCCTAGACAACAGCTCCTGCATGTCTTCATCAAGGTCTTTGTCCTTACTCTCTACACCAGCAAAGGAGGAGCTGGTAATTTGTTTTGTATGTGATCAAAATTCATGTCTCAGTTGAGGTGATATATATTTATTTCATTTAACGAAATAATTCAGGGATGTATATTATCATTGGTATTATAGACTGACTAGGCAGGCTACATTCCCACTATCTGTATATGTTAGCTTCTACTTATTCTACACATGCCTTAGCTTAGCTGATAAATGATAAATGATTCACTTTCGAAATAGTTACTCAATTGGTCAATTTTAATGAGTTTAAGGACTTCTTTAAAAGTAGTTAATGAAGAAAAGTAATTCAATTCTCTTAAAAAATTATTTGCAGCTTAGTATAGATTTAGGATCTTGGGGAAAGTCAGCACTTTATGAACTTAGTCTGACACAATTTGGAGAAGAAAATGAATGTTCTGGATCTCTCTAAACCACATTCACAGTTTAGTTTTGCTTATCCTTAACAATTAATATTCTTCAGAATTCTTTGCCTATGTGATGCTAGCTTTAAAATACTACTTTGATATGGTAACCAAAGGGTAGAAAAATATACATAAACGACTTATTCAGAAGACCATGCATTCATTCCCCTTCCGCTTCCTTTTTTCCAAAGTACAGACCACACTAAAGTTGCAACTTGGTTTTGAGTACTATGATAAACCATAGAAAGAACTTACCATCTGTTTACCCAACAGTGCTTCCAGGAGAAGCTTATCAGAAGTGATTCAACAATATGAGGTAGTTCCCTGCCTATTTTTGATTAATTTATATTCCTTAAATGTAAAAATGAATGCATTCGTGATTTAAACTTCAGGGTATTTTGTTTTCAGAAGCACAAATAACCCATATTTTTTGATCCCATAATTGCTGCAAGGTGGTCACATGTGCCATGAGTTTATAAATTGCTTACATCCACAAACAGTATAAGGCAGGGGTGTCAAACTCACGGCCCGTGAGTCACATGCCTCATGTGCTGGCCACGCCCACCCCATTTTAGTGAAAGGGGGAGTCACGATAAGTCATGTGATGACGTGGTACAGGGGAAATGGCTCCTGCCATCAAAGTGTTTTACTTTGAAACATGAGGCATTGAGTTTTGTAGTTCTTGCATTGTTTTAAAAGTAAAACTCATTATGAAATGATTGCCTCAAGAAGTTATTTTACATTGTTTCAACAGGAGTCCAAATGTATATTATTAGCAAAGAAGTTATTTTATATTCCAATGTACCGTATATACTCAGAATATAAGCCGAGTTTTTCAGCACGTTTTTCAGGCTGAAAAAAGCCCCCCTCGGCTTATATTGGAGTCACGAAAAAAATGCCTTTTTTCCTGCAACCGTTTTGGCTCCCAGGGTTGCAGGGAGGCTTGCTAAAGCCAAAATGAGGTGTGTGGGGGGGTGCGGTGCCCCTCCCCCGTGCCCCTTTTTGGCTTTAGGGGTTGCAGGGAGGCTTGCAGCTTTTTGCAGCTTCTCCCGCGGCTGGCTGGCTGCTCGCTCGCTCACTGGCAGCGCCTTCTGCTCCTCTTTTGCCCCTCAGCGGCTCCCTGCAACTGAGCAGAGAGGCGGCCGGTGCCTACCGAGCGGAAGCCAAAGCACTGCTGCAGCATGGCTGGCTGCTCGCTCACTCGCTCGCCGGCAGCACCTTCTGCTCTTTTGTCCCTCAGCGGCTCCCAGCAACTGAGGAAGAAGGCACCTCTGAAGAAGAGCCCCCATTGCCTACACCTGCCACCCGCCCTTGCCGCAGCATGGCTGGCTGCTCGCTCGCCGGCAGTGCCTTCTGCTCTTTTGTCCCTCAGCGGCTCCCAGCAACTGAGAAAGAAGGCACCTCTGAAGAAGAGCCCCCGTTGCCTACAGCTACCACCCGCCCTTGCCAGTGGTGGGCAATGTGTAAGCTTTTAAAGCCTGCCTGGGCGAAGGGCTGGGAGAGCGTCTCTTCTCGGAGGAAGGGAGATCCCGTAGCAGTTGCCCTCTGTCCGCGAAAAGCAGCCGTGGCAGCTATTGGGAGTTGGGGGGCAGCTGTAGAATGACTTTGGCAGTTGTTAGTCAGTCGAGAGCAGGTTTTAAAATCAGGGGAAGAATAAATATTAGTCAAAGGGAGAAAGCTCCTGGTGCGGTTGATGGGAGAAGAAATGTTTAGGAGTTAGGGCGGTGTGTGTGTGTGTGTGTGTGTGTGTGTGTGTGTGTTATGGGGCGCGGGAATTCCTAAATCTCGATTTGTTGTTTCTTTAGGAAATTCAGTAATTGGGAATTGATAACGCTTTTTATTGTGGGATTGTTCATCCCTTTTTTGTAGTCTCCTTATTTAATTCTGGCACCCTTTTTTTAAAGATGCGGTCCTAACAAACAAAAGCTATGCACAATATAATTTATCCCCCCTCCCTCAAATATGTGTGGCTGAGAAACTTTGAGAGAACTTTCAAAGTTTAGGTTCTAAATTCTCAATGTCTTGATGCTGGGATCCCATATCTTGCAAGGAAGGGGGAAGCAATCTTTCCTTCAATTTGTCTGTATTACTATATGGCAAGAAAAATTAATCAGCAGTGATTAAATGAATTATAGCAAGTTGCTGTAGCCATGATTGTAACTTATAATTAGAAAGATTTTAACAACAGTGTGTGCACGCGGGGTGTGTGTGTGTTCCTCAACTTACAACAGTTCATTTAGTAACTGTTCAAGTTACAATTGCACTAAAAAAAGTGACCTAAAAAAATGTCTTACTTAACAATAGAAAGTTTGGACTCAATTGGGGTTGTAAATTGAGGATTACATATATATTACATATATGTGTGTGTTTATGTATATGTGTATGATGAATATGTGTACATACAGTATCTCTATCTTCTTTCTATCCATCCATCCATCTTTCTATCTATCTATTTAATCTTTGAATTGATATTGTTAAATTAAGGAAAGAATCTTGCCACTATTTCAGTCTTACTGTTGTATATAAAGGACACCAATTTCCCTTTGGGATATACAGTATTCATCTCAGCCACATCCTATAAGTCAGTGATGGCTAACCTTTTTGCCATCGCGTGCCAGGAGAGGGGGGGGCGGGGGAGGGTCGTGCGCGCATGTACCCACACGCATGTGCGCGCAATGCCCTCCCCCCCTCCTGGCACATGATGGCCTGGTAGGCCCGTTTTTCTTTCTTACCTGGCTCCAGATCCTGTCTATTTATCTGGGAAGGGCGAAAACAGCCTTTCCCACTCCCTTGGAGGCCCTACAGAGGCTGAAAGTGGGACAGGAAGTGACATTTTTTGCTGTCCCCAGCCTCCAGAACCTCTCTAGGAGTCTCTAGGAGCCTCTCTAGGAATCTCGAGGAGCCTCTCTAGGAGTCTTTGGAGGCCGGGGACAGCAAAAAACGTCACTTCCTGTCCCACCGGAAGTCAGGAAATGGGCCCTTTCAGCCTCCGTAGGGCCTCCAAGGGAGTGTGAAAGGCTGTTTTTGCTTTTCCCAGATAAATAGACAGGATCTGGAGCCAGGTATGAAAGAAAAACGGGCCTTCCCCACCCACCCCAGTCCCTCCAGAGGCAGGAAACAGCCTGTTTCCCTACTTCTGGTGGGCCCAGAAGGCCCGAAAATCAGCTGGCCGGCGGGCGCATGCGCCCCAGAGCTGAGCTGGCATGCCCACTAATATGGCTCCGCGTGCCACCCGTGGCACGTGTGCCATAGGTTCGCCATCACGGCTGTAAGTGATACTTATCCTATACTTTTAAAATTATTGTTGATACCATATTGTTTTTGTTGATCCTCTTTTCCATTTACAAAGCTAGTTTACTGTTTTTCTTTGAAATCAATATTCAAAAACATTTAACCTACTGATGCCTCAATTAATGTAATTTTATTGGTATCTATTTTTATTTTGAAATTTACCAGTAGCCGCTGCATTTCCCACCCCCGGTTTATACTCGAGTCAATAAGTTTTCCCAGTTTTTGTGGTAAAATTGGGTGCCTCAGCTTATATTCGGGTCGACTTATACTCGAGTATATATGGAAAATTAATAGTCTCTTGACCTTTATCTCACTATATTACATATTTGAAGAAATTGAGATACTTTAATGGTAAAATTATTTCAAAAAGTTTTCTACATATTCCACATCCTCTGAACAGAATAATAATGTGGTTTTTTTGTTAAAATTTTTACCACCAACAAAGGAGAAATGGGGTAATTTATTTTTGTATATGAGCAAAATTCATGTCTCAGTTAAGAAGATATATATTTATTTCATTTAACAAAAGAATGTAGGAATGTACATTGATTGTTTGGTATTATTGGCTGGCAGAGCAGCCATTCCCACTGCTTGTATATATTAGCTTCTACTTATTTGGTAATAATCAAAGAGACTTAGTACTTCACCAATTGTTTAGAATTCAAGGGTAAGGGCAGGGGTGTATCCATCTTGAGAATATTGGAGATAGAAGTGACCCTTATAACTTTAACCACAAATTAGCATAAAACAGTTAAGGTTGGTAGCTGGCAACATTAAAGAACTTGAGATCTGAAAAAATAAGCAAAGCTAGCATTATTAGTCTAAAAAAGCTCTGATAAGCACAGAGTTTAATAAGTTACTAAGCTGATTCATTGGCAACTAAGGTTAGTCAAAGTCAAGGTCCTGGTCATCATGACACTAACTCCCATCCATAGCATTTTCCTTCTATGGAACTACAAATTAAAGATTAAGCTTGATGATGATTTGATAATTCAAAGTAGGGACTTATTTGATTTGACAATCTGCTTTAATAGAATAAATAAGTCAAAACACTCCTTCAAAATGTCGTAGAGTTTGGTATTTGGTTTTAGATATATTTTTACCATTTGTTCATACTTTTACTAGCAGATGCCAAAGATTTTTTATTTGGTATAGTTTCTAAGCTTGATACTGCATAACCAGCCCACTTCATTTGCTAGAAAGCAGATTATTTGAAAAAGCTTTTCTGAAAGCATAACCATCCCTTTGTGTTTCCTTCATATTCAAGGTCCCCTGCCCAAGGTGAATAAGGCAATTCTTAAATGAATTGTGCCCCATTTTACAATCTTTTTTGCTAAAATTATTAAGTGTATCTCTGCAACTGTTAAGTGAATCATGTAGTCTTAAGTGAATCTGACTTCTCCTATTGGCTTTGCTTGTCGGAAGCCAGCTGGGAAGGTTACAAATGGTGATCACATGAACCAGGAACAGCGCAACTGTCATAAATACATCCTAGGCGAAGCACCTGAATTTTGATCAAGTGACCATAGGCTGCTGCAACTGTCATACGTATGAAAATCAGTCATAAATTACTTTTTTCAATACTGTTGTTAACTTTGAACAGTCACTAAAACAAATGGTTGTAAGTCAAAGATTACTTACCGTGTTTCCCTGAAAATAAGACAGAGTCTTATTTTCTTTTGATCCCCCAAATCAGGGCTTGGCCTTATTATTTTGGGGGTGCAGGAGGTGGTGAGCGTGGGACTGGATGTCCCATTGCTGCCGTCACCTCCCCTCCCTGTTCTTTGCACCGGCCTAGGGGCCCAACACATCCCACCCCACACCAATGGCAACAGCTGCTTCCCTTCCCACTGTCTCTTTATCAAGAGGGATGGAAGGTGGGGCAGGGGAGAAGCGATACACGTGGAGCGAGATGTGGCTCCCCTTGCCATCTCTTCTCCCCCCCCCCGCCTCACCAGGCATGACAAGACTCCTGCCTCTCGCTTAGCCACCCACCCTCTTTAGGGATGCAATTTGGGGGTGGCAGATAGGGCAGGTGAGAAGTGGGACGCACGTCTTACCTTTCTACCTCCGTCACGTTCCTCGCCATTGTATCCAGGGAAACACACTGTAAAAGAAAACCTTCTCTGTGAGTTTGAGAAGTTTGATTGAACTCGCGAAGGCTTTCTTTTACAGCGTGTTTCCATGGACACAACGGCAAGGAAAGCAATGGAGCTTGAAAGGTAAGACACGTATTTCACAGCCCAACACATCCCACCCCAATGGCAGCAGCTGCTTCCCTTCCCCGCCATCTCTTTATTGAGAGGGGTGGAAGGTGAGGTGGGGGAGAAGCTAGACGTGTGGAGCGAGACATGGCTCCTCTTGCCATCTCTCCTTCACCCCTCGCCAGGCATGACAGGGCTCCTGCCCCTCGCTTAGCCACCCGCCCCCTTTAGGGATGCAATTTGGGGGTGGCAGATAGGGTGGGTGAGAAGCAGGATGTGCATCTTACCTTTCCAGCTCCATCGTGTTCCTCACCATTGTATTCAGGGAAACACGCTGTAAAAGAAAACATTCTCGTGAATTCGAGAAATTTGATTGAACTCGCGAGAAGGCTTTCTTTTACAGTGTGTTTCCATGGACACAATAGCAAGAAAAGTGATGGAGCTTGAAAGGTAAGACCTGCATCCCACTTCTTGCCCGCCCCACCTGCCACCCCCAAATTGCATCCCTAAAGGGGGCAGGTGGCTAAGCAAGGGGCAGGAGCCCTGCCATGCCTGGCGAGGGGGGGAGAAGAGATGGCAAGGGGAGCCACATCTCACTCCACATATTTTGCTTCTCCCCCGCCCCACCTGCCACCCCTCTCGATAAAGAGACGGTGGGGAAGGGAAGCAGCCAGGCTGCTGTTGCCATTGGGGAGGGGTGGGACATGTTTTGCTGCTCGGTCGGTGCAAAGAACAGGGAGGGGAGGGCATGTCCCCCCTCCGGCCTTGCCTCAACTCATTTTGGTTGCGCAGCAAGCAACCAGAGGAAATGGTGGGACCGGCTGCGCATGCGTGTAGGTAGTTAGTGGTGGGGTTTATATTATTGCATACGCTGAAAAGCCCAATTGGGCTTATTATCTGGACATGTCTTATTTTCAAGAAAACGTGTTATAATGTTCCTGATGTCTTTGTATAAGCAAATCTCTCTATCAACTAACTATTTAAATGATATTGGCAGGAGAAAAGAAAACAGAATATCTTGGGGGAATAATAATAAGAGACTAAAGGGGAAAAGTTCAGGTGAATGTAGCCATTTTTTTTATCACTAGAGCTTTGTTTGGATTTGGGGATATATTTTTTTTAGCTACCAAATTCCACAGTCTGAAAACAAATTAAAAATCCCTGTTCTAGAGTCCATTTCCTAATAACAGAACTGAGAAAAAATGTTCTCTTTATTCTAATTAGGGAATAGCAGCCAATAAACATCAGCCATTCTCACAATTTGCATGGGCATCTTAGTGATATCTATATTATGTGATGCTCTGGAAAAGGCCATCATGCTAGGAAAAGTAGAAGGAAAGGGAAGAAGATGACTAGCAGCAAAAGTCGATGGACTTGGTTATAGTGGCACTGAGTGCACTGTTGGGAGACTTGAGAGAACAGGTTAGAATAGATTGCCATGAAGAAGATCAAGTCACTAGGAGTTGAAAACAACTTGATAATACATAATCAATGATTGACTGATAGAGCTTTTTTAAGCATCTCCTTTCACAGATCAGTCATATAAACATTATTATATTCATGGTATAGGAAGTCGTTCTGAAATATTTGCCTTTGTTGTGTGCTGGATTTCAATTCACATAATACAATAAATCCTAGCAATGGTAAATGACAGTTATAAATTCAACTCATCTGATTGGGGAACACTGATCTTCAGTTGTTGATGGATTCCAAGTTTCCTCAACTTAAGCCAGTATTTGAGAAGGTGAATAGATGGAGACATTTGACATTTGGAGAGCTGCATGTTATCATGCAATAAAAAAAGCAAGACTGGTTCAGTCAGTAGATTGAACATAATGCAGCAACCAGGGTGCATTATTTGCTACTTTAAAACTTCTGACCTGCAATTCATTTTTAACAAAGGATGTATTTTAGAATGAAGAAATGCAGGAGCCCTGGCATCATTTATGACGTATTCTGGTGTCCAAGACAAAGCAAAAGCACAAGCAAAACTGGTCCACAATATGGAGTCCTCCGGGATTCCAAGTTCCTGTTAGAAGAGCAGGTGGCAGCCATAGCCAGAGGGCCTTTCCACAAATTCCTATTTTATCTCAATGGCACCCTTTCTTGGATAGGGAAGACTGGTTCACAGGAACTTCTCAGTTGGACTAGTGCAATATAGACTATCCTTGAAGATCCTCTGGAAGTTATATTGTGATCCAGAATGGAAAAGTGTCTGCATTGTTGGGGACCCTTTGCTTAATGACTATTATACTTCTGTTGTGTGAGCTGCATGGGTTTTTTTATGGGTATAATTCAAGATGCGTAGGATAAGGCTACTTGTGGGACAGCCTCTCCTTGGTCTGACTAAAATGAGATGTGAGCCTGTGAATAATTTGTTGGAAGTGCCAGGGAATTTTTGTCTTATAGGATAGATTTACTGTTTTGTGGTTGAACTGTTGTTGAAAGTCATCCATACATATATAGATGCATCTATCTATATATGCATAGATAGTTCCTGACTTATGACCTATCACTTAGCAATCCTTCCAAGTTAGAACAAACCTACCTTAGGGCTACTTAAGACCTGCATTCAAAGTTCTGATGGTCGGGTGACATCTGCAATCACATGACTGAACTTTGGGTGCTCAGCACTGAGGTCACATTTATGTTGCCTGCAGTATCGCACAGTCACATGAACACATTTTATAATGATTTTGCAGAAAACCAGCATTTATATCCAAATTTCAGCAAAACAGCATCCATAGCAAACCATTGGTTTGTTTAATGACCATGGTATTCACTTAATGTCTGTGGCAGTCGCTTTATGATCACTGCGTTCACTTAATGACCTCCACAAAAAAAATGCAATTTTATGATTGTCATGGCATATGACTGTAATGGGCATAACTCCTGTAAATGAAATTAAAGACATTATTTATCAGCTGCTTAGAAATCCATAGCAAAGTCATGAGGTAAAGAAAATGCATATAATATCTAAATGACTTCAGTATTTAGAATTATACATCATTAATAAGAATTAATTATAACTAACATGTTTCTCCAAAAAAGAAGGTTTTTGACCCCAGAAAAAACAGCTAGGCTTTCTTTTTGGAGGGTTCTAATTATTGACTCACCTTGTGGTGGTGGCACTGACGCTGCTGGCCCACTTCTTCGGCAGCCATTTGCCACCATTTGCATGCATTGCCCTGGCCTCTGTTTCGCCTTCAGATACCTGCCAGAAGGTATCTGCAGCTGATAACAGAAAGCCCTTTGTAGCTGATAATAGAGCTCCGAATCAATCCGGAGCTCTGTTATCAGATGCAGATGCCTTCCGGCAAGCATCTGAAGGCAAAACGGAGGCCAGGGCAATGCATGCAAGTGGCGTCAAGCGGCCGCAAAAGAAGCAGCCGCAGAAGGCGAAGTAGGTGTCGGGGTGTGCGAGGCCTGGTAAGTAGGGCAGCTCCACACCCATCCACACCCTAGCTTATTTTTTACTACTGTTTTTCACCCTACCCCCTGTACCCCAGGGGTGGGCAGGGTCTTAATTAGAGCTAATTTTGTGGGTGGGACTTAATTTGATTGCATGCGCTCAAAAACGTTTCTTTTCAAGGTGGGTCATCTTTTTGGAGAAACACAGAATATACTCATTCAAAAAAGAATGCATTGCCTTTTGTATTACATTTGAACATTTCTAGCTAGAAACTAGATTTCAATCTTTTAGGATAGGCCAGGTCAGGAAACATATTCCATAAATTTGACTGGAATTTTGTTTTACTGATAAAGGCTACTGTAACAGAATCTTGAAAGCCTGAGTGCATTTTCCCTGTGATACTATAGACAATGAAGGTGGAACTAGTTTGAGTTTCTTCTAATGGTTTCTTCTTCCTGTCTGGAATAAAATACTGCTATTCTAACTGAAGTTGTATAGTTTCTCCAAGGCCGTCTCTATGGTTCTCTATACTAAATACCCACAAAATAATATGTTTACATAAAGTTAGAAAACATAGGATTTCATTAGCTAACTTTCAATGTCTAATTAGCATCAGTCTGCAACAATTAGCTTTATAACAAAATAAACATTCTCACTCACAATACTCAAATATAAAAATAGAATATAAAAAATAAAAGCAAAGCGATAAAATATACTTTTAATCAGCTGAGTCTGCTTTCTAATGTCTTTTCAAAGTACTGGCAGGATTTTATTTAAAATGCATCATAACTGAATAAGATGCCACTCCTATTAGTAATAAAAATAGTGTCATACTATTTAAAACAATTGTATATTTTAGAAGAGATAGACAAGCATATACTCCATTCAACACACTATACTATAGTATACTTCATTGCTTCACAAAAGATAGGCACACAGCAGGAAAATTATAATCCCTTCTTGGTGGAAAATCTAAATTTTCAAATGAATCCCTCAGCTAAAATGAATTATTGTAATATCTAAAATCCTCATATGTTCCTGGCTTTACAAGGGAACAGCTGACCACCTGCTACCTTACATTGTCCAAGCAGCAGTTTCTCTATCCCTTAAATGCTGCTCTATGCAGCCCAGGGATGCACCCCACTGAATCAGATGGTAAATTAAAAATGCAGACAAATTAGTAAAATGAGTTCTTCCCAGCCTGACTGGCTGCTGTAAAACAGCTCTCCTGTGCAGCATAACAGGGGTGTCACTGCAGTTCTAAAAATAATGAACGTAAACAGGACAAACCAGGACAAATAATGTTCATTTTCATTTGAAGAACATATACTAGTGAAATCCAGTGAGCTCTATTTTTCTACTTCTATGTCTATTGGCCGCTAAGAAAAAAAATTAAAAACAAAAAATTAAAAATCTGCATTATTCATGATTGCACCATTGATCTTAATTTTAAATTACATATGAAAACAAGCCAGAAATTCTTAACTAAGTCAATCAAATACCACTCATCATCATGAAACAAGATGGGGGTGAGGAGGAGATAAGCTAAAACTCATATGTAAGAATTTGCTGCAATGACATCTAGTTAAAGACTGTTAAAAAACATATCAAAGCTACAGACATCTGATAACTAGATTATATCAACATTGTCAGGTTTATGTGATGTATGACTAGTAATGGATTTCTCATGTTTTCTTATTATTCTATTAATAATTGGAATTGAAATTGAACAATTGAATTCCAAAAATGCCCAGCTCCTTTCTCCAATCTTGCAGCAACATAAAGGTGTTCTTGCATATGCATATTCCCTTTAGAACAAGGAAAATAAGGGGTGGCATAGTTTGGAGAAACTCAAAAAATAAATGCTGTATTGTACACACATAAATAGAATCATCCTGCTATCTTCTTCCCACTCCCTGACATTTTCAATCAGATGCCAGCAGGTGAATAAAAACAAAAACAAAAATGACAGATTTGCTGTCATTTCACACTCATCCACATTCTCCCTCCCTTTAAATAAAGAAACAAATCAATTAATGAAGCTTTACAGGATGTTTTATGACGTGATAATACCTGATAGTTCCTAGCCTATTACTACCATCCTTTGTGTGATAAGCCACAAAAGAGATGTCTCATTTTGGTTCTTTCTTGAAATAGGCACTTAATATAGAAAATCTGTCCCGACCTTTCCCTCCTCCCAACGCGGCTTTCTATTAGGATGCATTTGGTAACTCCCTGAACATGTCCGAATCCAATCCCGCAACAACACAAGAGCCTGGCACGAATCGACGAGGAAAATGCTGCAGAGTAGGAACCCAAAGCCACAATAACATCCTTTCCGGCTTTCGGGGAGGTGGGGGGGAGAGAAAGACATCAGGAACATTTTACTATACTGTGATCCAGGTAGGAGCGGTTCCACTCCTAAGAGCAGGAATGGAGGGATGCTTGCCAAGGTGAGCCAAGGCGAGCCAAGGCGACTGAAAGTAACAGCATTTTTACCATTGGGAAGGACCAACGAACCAAGCGAGGCAAAACGGGACAACTCTGGTCGTGTCTTACCTGGAGAAAGCCGGGCTGAGCGCAGAGCATGCTCTTTCAACGGGAGCAATGGGAAACGGTGACAAAAAGAACAGACTTTAGATCCCACACATGCGGCTCATAGCTGGATGCCTTACTTGCTAAATTCTCTGGTGCAATCTGAGACTGCCTGGCCTTCACGGGTTCCCCAACCGCCTTGCTCTAGCAGCGCCGCCGCCGCCTCTTTCGAAACTGGAACGACGCGAGGGAGGAAAGATACGTGCGACAGTCCATTCATACAAGCACCACTAGACTCCAAGAACCCGCAACAACAGCAGCAGAAGTGGCGTTGGCGCGTAATACGCCTCCTCCGATCGTGTCGCCGCCAGCCCGGCTCGCTCAGCTCCGCCCCTCCCCGCTCTGAGGACCCAGCTGAAATAGCCAACCACGAAGCGAGCTTGGTTGCGCCAGCGGGTCTCCCTTGGCAGGTCCTCCTTCTTCGCACTCCCGGGTGATCCTCAGCGCGTCGGGGACTTGCTGATGCGTGTTCTTTGGAGACGGGAGGACGGCAGACGCGGCTGCCAATAGTTCTTGGGCCCTTCGAAGACGACGCATTATTTTCAGGGGCATAGATGTTGTCGGCCAAGGCCAGCTGAAAAGTCAGCATTGTTGGGGGGGGGGGGGGGGGTTGGGTTAGAAACGCGTGGAAAGTGATTAGTGCAGTTTTCTCCAATGCTTAATTTATTTATTTTTAAAAAGAATGGTGGTATATTGTTGTATCATTTATGCACTTTCTGGTTACATGGTCTCTAATATGCTGCCAAATCTTTCTTCATCAAAACAAATACTGTGCAGACATTCAAGTGACCAGTGATGGGACTCTTGTTGGATGTCATATTCATTCAATATGAGCGCTTTTCATAGGATTCAACAGTGCCCAGTCTCTGGAAGTAAGTGATTTAATTTAGATTAGGCCATTTAGAGCTAGTGTAATATATCTGGTTTAGAATAATCTGAGACAAAGAATGTAAATTGTCTGACTCTGCTGTTGTCTAATGATCATCCTGATATTGCAATCAAGATCTGAAACATCTGGGTTTTATTCTTGGATTTGTTTTCTAATGAGAAATAGGTTTACCTTTTTCTTTTCTGGGAAGATGCAGTTAACTAAGTACTATCAATTATATTGCAGACAGCTAAGTTTATTTATATAAAGCTACAAAAAAGGAATGCACTCCACCAAATTTATGGCAGAATGAGGCAGCAGTATTTATTTCAATTAATTTATATAGCTGGTCATCTCACTTAGGTGACTCAGATTGGCTCACAAGTTAAAATAGCAAAGATACACTTGTATAAATCAATTAAAACAATCAGAAAGTGTGGGAAAATAACAAGCTGTATAGGCAATATATCCGTTTTGCAGGGGTTCTCCAAGCTATCTTCAAGGACTTTCTAAAGGCCAACAAAGTTGCGGGCAATCTAACCTCATTTATGTCTACTTACCTGGGAATAAGCCCCATTGAGCAGTCCCCTCCTGAAAAAAAACCTTTTGAAGTTAATAAGCAGAATACATCAGAGTAGATAGGAGTATTTTGAGTTTCTCACCAACATTCACCTATGGGGTGTATTGCCCTTTTCAAAACACCTGATTACCAGAAAATCAACCAGTGAGACTTATATCTCTTTCCCCATCACTACTATTAGATCTGTGGGAATCAGTAGTGGGTTCTGTTAAGGATATTGATGTTGTTTTACCAACCAGCAGAGTAACTGCAC
>WNWU01013410.1:813878-833814 GCA_012654045.1 Ptyas mucosa | reverse complement strand
TGCCTGGACAACTGGTTTAACATTATATACCATATAGAATCCTAACAGGTTCCACTTTTGTTCACTACCGATTTGGAAGTGTGGGCGTGGGCGTGCTTGCTTCGCTCGCACACGGTGCTTCTGCGCATGTGCAGAACCTTCTGCGCATGCGCAGAGCATCCATGATGACGTGTGGGTGGGTGGAGCCTTCTGCCGCTGCCACTACAGGCTTGCTCGAATCAGGGTGAACCAGTAGAAACCCACCACTGGTGGGAATGTGCAAAGCCTGGACCAGGTAGCCTTTTTGTTTTCTAAAACTAGTGATGGATCTCAGAATGTGCCTTTACAAAGTGTTTGCCCATTTCCAGTATTATTTTAAAGAATTGCTGCAAGAAACCCATTGGGCACCACTGGGGGTGTCTACTCACATGGGTGTCTTCTATTATTATATTGTATATTCTAGCTCTAAAGCACCATCAATTATTTTACTTCTGAGAGGCTTATTTATATCAAAGGGTACAATCTCTTGAAGCTTCTGCATATATTTGAAATATTGGGAAGATACTGGGGTGCCGTTGCAAGTGCCTGACATGCATTCTGAGCAAATTAGTAAAACAAGCAGTCACCCAGAATTTTTAATAATTGCATTAAGATCTATGAAGAGACCAGAGGAATTTTTGTAAATGATGATAATTCTGGACATTGGCACTTTGCTTTGTATTTTGTAATTTAATTATAATTTTTTAAAAAAGGAACAGAAAACCTGGCATATGCTGAAAATGGTCTTTGTTGGAAAATATTGCCAATTTTTTATTGAATGATTATGTATCAGCAAGTTGTTATCAACTCTTAGTGACACATAGGTAGATTTTCTCCACAATGATTGTCCTTAATCTATCCTTCAGCTCTTCCAACAATGTATTCAGTGTCACCATAAGTGAATCCAATACCCTTGTTGCTGATCACCTTCTTCCCTTTTCTTTCACCTTTCCCAGTGTTAGAGCCTTCTCGAAAGAGCTAAGTCTTTCCATAATGTATCCAAAGTAGCATAATTTGAGCCTGGTCATTTGTGCCTAGAATAAGAATTCTGGGTTGATTGATTGAGAGATCCATAAGAGCTTTGGAGGGAGCCTTCCATGATATTCTAAGGAGTCTTTTCCATCACCAAAATTCAAAATACTTTTCATTTCTGGCTTCTTCAAAGTCCAGCTTTCTCTTTAATAAAGTCTCAAAGGGAATACCTATGTGATTTTTACCTTTGCAGATATAGATACATCACAGCATTTGAATATCTTTCAAGACTTTCAGGGCTGTTCTACTAAGTAATAGTCTATGGCATATTTCTTAACTATTTGTTTCTTTACTTGTGATGATTGATCCTAAAAGACAGTGTCAGTAGCCCACTTGTTTGCAAAAAGCAGTATCTGAAAGAAATTTAAATTTGAAAAGTTTAAAGAATAGGGAGAAAGTTATTAACTTTTCCTTTTCATCTCTCTTCCTAAAAATTCTTACCCAATATTCACTTTTCTTCCTGGAAGTTTCTAAACAGTTACAAGATATAAAACATATTTCTGCTAAATTTCAGATCCTATTCTTCCAATTTGAATGTAACATTCAGAGGTGATCCTGTTTGTTTCTTCCAATCCTATGAATGCCTATTGGACAGAATATTATTAAATCATTTGAGATTTTAACTATAGACATGGTAAGAATGGGAAGTCAGGATTTTTTAAAGGAGAGATTAATAATTTTTCTCTATTACTTCTAAAAAAAATCACTGAAATAATATTCAGTTCAGATTATTGATCGTGATAATATTGATTGCATTTATTTTCTGTTCTTTTCTAGATGTTATTTTAAAATACAGCTAAAATCATAAAGTAGAACAATTAATCCATAGCATACATTCTAAAATATTTTAGAACAGCCTAGGTAGCATTAAACCACAGGCCAGCAACAATACAGTTATCTGGGAAATGGCTAGTTTAAATCTTTTGCCTTTAAAACATTTTTGCAGAATCTTTGACACATATATTGTCTGCAAAATTTTAGAAAAAATTGTAACAAGAGGTACTGATAATATACATCATTCCAATTTGGCCTTTAAGCCTGCCTTTGAAATAGAAATCACTTTGGTCACCTGAATACTGGGAAATAGATGGATTTGAGAGTGACCCAGTAATCCTCATTCTTTCAGCAGATCAGAAGATTATAGTACCATTAATCATGATATAGTCTGAAACATTTTTTGTGCTTAAACTTGACAGCTTGATATAGAATAAATGATTTATAAGTGGTCTTGGGGGTTTCTATTTCATCCCACTCCTATTGACTTTAGGATGAATTAAGGATAGATTTTTTCCAAAAACACTTCATAACATGCACAAGAAATTACAGGGAAAATGTTGCAGAAGTTTGGCTAAATTGTCAGGTAGGTGATACAAAGCTTTACCTATTATTTCCATTGTTTTTACAAGGCAGACAAGTGTTTTTTTGTAAATAAATATATATATTTTTTTAAGTTGCCTGCCAGCTGTCTTTTTTCTGGGAAAACCAACCTTTTCCTCCTTAGAGCCATGCTTGAGTTAATCTGTAAAAAAGTACGTAAAGAAAACTGTTGATTCTGGAAGGTTCGGGGTTACAACAGGGCTGGCACTATTTCCTCTGGCAAAATAAGGTTAAAAAACATATGAGTTTTGCAGGACATTATGTAAGGAATATCCTAATTGATACATGGAAGAAAGTTAAGGGCAAATTCTACTCTGCGACTCCTCCTTGGTTGGTCCCGTTAGAAGCTACAACATATAGTTCGCTTTATAATAAAGAAAAACACCTATCGGGAATTGTTGGATGCCCATGGTTGCTTAAAAACAAGAATTGAGCTAGAGCTTCAAGGAATAAAATTGGATTGGTGGTCTTATGCCCAGATCAGTTCTAAATATAAGAAAGATAAGGAAAAAAGTGGTATAGATATGACCCAGCAAGAAATAGATGGCATTATATTAGGAAAGGAGGAAAGAATATTATCTAAGATCTATAAATTCTTAATAACCTATTGGATAGGGGATGAGATTGTTAAAGACTCAATGATTGCCTGGGGGAGAAATATTGGTTATTCAATTGAATTGATAAAATGGGAGGAAATTTGGACGAAACAATTGAAACTTCTGATGGCAACCACCTACAAAGAAAACTTGTATAAGATGGTGTATAGATGGCATCTCCCTCCTGCTCAATTAGCTAAAATGTTTTCAGGACTCTCCCCAAATTGTTGGAAGTGTGGGGAGATAGGTACTTACTATCATGTATGGTGGACTTGCCCCAAGGCAATTGAATTTTGGAGATTTATACAAAGGTGGATATTAGAAATCATGGGATATAAATTACAGTTGAAATCAGAATACTATCTATTAAATATTAGGCCGGATAAGATAGGCACGAATATATGGTGTTTGAGTACATATATCACAACCACAGCAAGAATATGTTTTGCTCAACATTGGAAGGGGAAAGACCTACCGGCTGAAGATTTGATCTTGGGGAAAATTATCGAATATGCGGAAGCTGACAGGTTAACAAAAATTTTAAGAGATCAAAAGGATTCCGTATATTTTCAATGTTGGAACCAATGGTATACTTGGTTGAATAATAGAATAAAAAAAGGATAAGGTTAGTGTAGATTTTATTTTTTATTTGTATATTTTGATTGAAGTTAATGTATTGTGTAAAGCTCCCATCGCGATCTGTGTATGTATAAATATTTTGTTGTAAAGAAATAAAAAATTTTTTTAAAAAAACTGCTACATGCCTGGTAACATTAATATTCAAGGTCCTGCTGTTTGGTCCACATGTAAGAGCTGTGAAATGTGTGAGTAACAGTGACACTCATATTTCTTTGATCTTTAGATTACCCCTTCTAATATCAGAATATGATGTCAGGACTTAATAAGCAAATAAATGGCTCTGACCACAATTTTGTACCCAGCAAAATCTGGGACTTTAAAATAGTATCAGTATTTAGATTTCCTGCTTTTTGATACTTTATGCATGAACAATTACTTCTGATTTATGAAGGATATAAGTGGAATTCATATTTTTACACATTATACCATAATGTGTTTGGTGTGATTTTGTTTAGACATATGTTTTATGAGCGGTACCATCATTTGTCAAACATGTTCAGTGCAATATGTAAACACAGTCAATTATGGGTTACTATATATTAATTCATTGCATATAAATGCAAAGTTTTCCATTAATGTTTTAACAAAGAAAAAATCTTTCAATTCCATATTTTCTATATAGGCAGCTATGAAAGATGCTATTTATTTCTCATACATTTTTGCAAAAGTGCATCCCTATTAGAGGATGGATGCCCTATGAATTTAGGGCAGAAGTATTGGAAGAAGTATTTTACATTTTTCAGTAACTGAAGTAGCTTCAGTAGCTTTAGTAAATGAAGTTCCCTTCCCCTAAAGGAAGTTAAATAGAATAGTGGCCTTATTTTTCAAAATTTCACTGAATATCGACAGACACCATGAGAGACAGAAAAATGGAGAAGAAGGGAAATGGAGAGGGGAGAGAGAGAGATTTAGCAAAGACTTTGTGAAAATATGTTGTGTTTTGTTTATATATATCAAAATATCAAATATACACATAAAGTTTCAACACTGTCAAAAGCATAGGCTGAATCCTCCCCATCTATCTGCATATATATGAGATAAAAAATCTCTTTTATTTCTTTGAAACTCTTTGTTCTTGGTTCCCAAAACGAATGTTAGGTGCTGTGGATAGTATATTTTCACAGCCACTTTTACACTTACCGTATATACCCGAATATAAGCCGACCCCCCAATTTTACCCCCCAAAACTGGGAAAACACATTGACTCAAGTATAAGCCAGGGGTGGGAAATGCAGCGGCTACTGGTAAATTTCAAAATAAAAAAAGACTGGTCAAAAATGCGAGGACCTGTCAGAAATCACTTTTTTCAGCCCTCTGGATAGTCCTTTTGTGCATATGGACTACTCAGAGGGCTGAAAAAGTTATTTTTGACTGGTCCTCGCACTTGTGACCAGTCCTCGAACTTACGACTGTCTTCACATTTTACGTTTTTGCCCTATCTTGTCACCATGGTAAAGAGAAGCCGTTGTGAAATGAGTGACATGGTTTTAAGAATGCTGCACTGGCATAAGTGTGAGGACCAGTCAGAAGTGTGAGGACCTGTCAGAAATGACTTTTTTCAGCCCTCTGAGTAGTCCCTATACACATATATCACATGACCAGCTAGCCACGCCCACCCAGTCACTGGCTTGATCTAATTTCAGGCAAGTTGAAGCCTCTGTTAAGAGATACCAGGACTGGGCAAATGTGGCCCTTTTACAACCTGTGGACTTCAACTCCCAGAATTCCTGAGACAGCCAAGCTGGGAGAACCCACTAGCTAGCAGCCAATTACAAGGAGGCTAGCTAGCAGCCAATTACAATCAGCTCTCAACTCAAGGTCAGTGCACATGGGATCTCCCTAAACGTGAGGATTTCTTTGTTTCTTTCTCCCTTTAACCCCCCCCAGCCCGTTTTTGCTTCCGGGGGGCTGCAGAGAGTCTTGCTAGGCACCCCCCTCATGCCCCTAGCAAGCCTTGGGAGCCAGTTGCAGGGAAAAAGTCATTTTTTTCGTGATCCGAATATAAGCCGAGGGGGCGTTTTTCAGCCTGAAAAACGGGCTGAAAAACTCGGCTTATATTTGAGTATATACAGTAATTTTTTCAAGTACTAGACATAATAAAGACCAAAATTATCTTACACATATGACATTGGGTTCATCCTCTATAAGCATATATTCGGGGTATAACATCCTTAATGACAAATGATACTAACCCAACTGTCAGGCCTGGAAGCCATCTATTTTGTTGGATCTTCAGGCCAGCCACATTTACTACTGTGGGAAACTGGGAGGGGGGATTGTATGGAGTTAGGGTGATATATAAATCATATTTCCCCAAAAATAAGACCCCGTCTTATTTTTTTTGAACCCTGAAATAAGCACTTGGCCTTATTGCCATGCACTCAAAAGCCCGATTGGGCTTATTATCAGGGGATGTCTTATTTTGGGGGAAACAGGGTAGTCATAATAACATTCTCAGAAAGTCAAGGACATCTTGCCCTGCACCTGGACGGCTGGAACTGGGAGGCATCTCCAATTGGAGGGTGCTTGGATTGGACCATGTGATGGACATGTGGATGTCGGGCAAGGCTTGAACTTTCCTTTGGGTAGGAAAAACCTGGAAACTTTCAATTTGGGTTTTCTCAGATGTGCCAATATGACATCTCTAATAAAATGGAACTTTGAGGAAACTCAAGCTTCAGAGTTTTCTTTCATTGGGGGTGTTACTTGGAATCCTGACACCAACAACTCAGAACTGAATATATTTACAAGTAAATTAATTGATGAACACTCCGAAAACTATACCTAAAATGTCTGATGAAAATCTGATCTAAGAGACATGCACATATTTTTTTCCTTTTTTACCTTTCATAAAAGGAACTTGGCAACAAAGTACACAGTCTAGTAACATTTTTTTCTTATCTATTCTGCTGTTTTAGCAAAATCTACTTTAGAGGCATAAGCAATGAATAAGATATTTTATATTCAAATAATTTCTTAATATAATGCAGAATAGAAGTGATCTTCCTAATTTCAGCTTTCTCCCTAAACATAGTAATAAAATTCATAAGTGGTTTTATGTCAGTATTGGCTCTTTCTCAGAACTGTATTTCTGTGACCTCACATAATTTTTCCCCCCATACAAAAGACCTGTTTGAAGGAAGGTCCTGCTAGAGTTCTCACAGCTGTCCTTTGTCTCTTGGGAGAACACACAGCCAGCAGGCTTACTTTTGATCTAATTGGGAATGCGGCTGTTCTATAGCCACCCTATTCCATTCTTTACAGAGGCAAGGTTTTTTATTCCTAATAAAAGAAACATGAAGAACTCCTGGGGAATAAAAAAGACACTTCCTGTTGCAAGTTGCTGTTAATTATTTGAGATAACACATTCCTCTTGATTTCCTGTTAGTTATAATAGCAATAAAACTAGAATGAGGTGACTGATTTCTGAATCAGGCAAATTCTGGTCTGGTCAGTACTATAAGGGTTCAAGGATATAATGTATTTTATCAATAAGTCTTTAAAAACTGCTAAGGAAGCAGAAGTGGTAGCCTATTCCAAATACAAACAATGCCTTTTTAATAGCTTATCTTGCTTTTCTGCAGTCTGTCTCTCATCCTTTTAATTTCTCAATAAAATATTGATTCTCCTTCTTTATAACATACTTCCCAAAGGAAAGTGGGCATCTATACCTACTTTCAAGTGACTGACTCATTTCCCAACTCTATTGCTTTGTTTCTCATGAAGAAGAGTGTAGGACATTCATTAGTTATATTTTATGACATAATCAAATCATTTAAACAATAAGAGTTTTAGATAAAATGGAGTGCTTATTTGCATATTCAGAATCAGGGAGAATGCTCAGAAAGTGTGATATGCCAAATTAGATAAAAGGTAATAAAACCTTTTTCTATTCATGCTTGACTCCTTGTGATGTTTTCTTACCAACAGTACCAATGTAGTTTACCAGAGCCATGTTCTAATCTAGGCAGTTTCTTTGATTACATTGTGGGATTTTCTGGCCACTTCCAATTGTATCCAAGTGTTAACTAGATCTGATCCTACTCAGCTTTTTTCAAGATCAGCCTAGGTAATCATGTTGATAATACATGCTGCTGCCATGTAAAAGCAAATTGAAATAGACAAAAGACCTCTTGCTGTAGGCCAAAAGATTAAAATCAGTGTCACATTTCTGCTATCAACAATGATGTTATCACTTTTAATTGGTCATGTAGTTTTGTGCACTGCATGTTTAGAGATACTGTTTAGAAATCAAAGAAAGTTAGCCATTGTTGGCTTGATTTTAAACATTTTTAAGTGGCTCAGAGAATCTTAGGGCCAAATGTAGACAAAAAAAAGTTAGCATCCTTTAAAAATAGATAAAATATAGAGACATACTGTAAGGCCCAGCCTCTCCCCCTTATTCAAGAAAGTAAAGACTCTTGAAATTTGGCATTTCAAAAGGAACCTTTTATTGAATAGAGGTGATAGCAAGGCAAAAGAGAAAGCAGGCCCTGAGGGCCCTCAGACCATACAGTTAGAATAAAGGAATTAGAAACCCCTCCCAACAGTCCAATGTGGATTCAGCCAATCCACAGGTGCGAAGATGTTATTGTATTGGCCACTGAGAAAGTGATAAGGGAACTTTCTCAGGATCATCCTTCCGCCAGCTCTCAAACAATGAAATCCACATGGGCCTCCCTTTCCCTCCCAAAAGATGAGAAAATGCCAGGCCGCTTAGATACCAGGCTAGAGGGCATAAATCAGTAAATTGCAGGATACAGTCAGGATTAAATGCTCCGGGTTTGGACCGGATCAGGCAATCTGGTAGCGATTGCGGCAGGTAGTTTGGAGAACCGGTAGCAAAAATCCCCGCCCCCCTTGCCTATGCCCACCAAATCACCTGGTCCCCACTTGCCCACTTGGCAGCTTGCTGCTTCTTTCGGGCTTGCTCGCTTTTCCCGCCTTACTTCGGCTGCTGCAATCCATTGCATCAGCTAACAACTCAATCTGCCAGCCTGAATCAATCCAACTGGTGAGCAACTGAATCTTCCTGCCTGCAATCAATCCAATCGGTGAGCAACTCAATCTGCCTGCCTTGTGCCTTCAATTTGGTAAGTAACAGGAAGCTTTAAAAAAAATAGTTAATTGAGGAGTTTTTTAGTTTTTTTTTTTTTAGACATAGCAATTTAAAGTTAAGGAAGTTTTAAATTTAGCTGCTTTTATCTAAAAATATAAATAAAATAAAATAATAAAATAAAACATTTGTGCAGCTTTCTGAGATTTGGTGTGTTTCTGTAGTGTTTCACTCTAACTACACAAACACACCAAATCTCACAAAGCTGTATGTGGCATTTTGTGTGGAAAAAGTGCGAAAGTTGGTTTTTGAGTTTTTTGTGACTGTGAGGTTCCTGCTTGTTGCAGGGGCCATTTTGGGTCAAGTGCAGCTGCTTTTACATTGTGTGTGAGTCTGTTGTGTTGTGTTGTGTGTATGTAAAGTGTGAAAGTTCATTTTGTGTACTTTGTTTATTATTTATTATTGGCTACGCCCACCGGGTCACCTGACCACCAGCCGTGACCAATTAAGCTACACCCACAGAACTGATAGGGAAAATGTTTAAATTTCACCCCTGGGATACAGGATATATTGGGGAGAAAGCAATAAAGTATGAATAATAAATGCAAGGGTCTCCCTCTTCCCCTTTGAGAAATGGCAGATTCATGGATGTGACACATACAATCTATACAACTTCTTCAAACAAAAAAATAAATTATCAGCACTTGTTCCTTGTGAGAAAAACAATGTGATATAGAATTGCACTAGTTCAAAGTTTTTATTTTCTTAACACTTTTTAAACACCAGATATGACCCTAGCAATAGAGGAGCATTATTAAGATGCTAAAAAAAACTTGTAGCAGAAACAGAATTTGAATTGTGAAGCTGCAGATATGTTAATATAGATTGACTAGAATGTTTCAAACTCAAAAAAGTTAATTAGGTTTTTGTGCTTGACATTTATATGCAGAAGATTTGGAAATAAAATTATGAGCAAAGAACAGATAGTTTACAATCTCAACAGTTGCAAAATAACATTTAAGATGTAAACTCCCCCAGAATATTGTTTTGGAATTCATTCTTAATTCATACCTACATGCCTCTCATTCAGAAATAAGAACAAATTGTATAGAGGAAATATATTTGTTTATTTAAACCTTTTATTTGGATCATAGAGATTGTTTTTTGATTTTGCAGGACATTTTAACTATTACAGTATACATGTAGAAATTGAAGATGTGAGACATGCTCTGTGGTATATATTATCTACCACAATGTTAAGTCATTTAGTCTTTGGAATATACATATTGTGAAAGACATTTCTACAGCAACAATAAGCATTTCATCCCACCTTCAATAACTACTACTTCCTCCATTTCTCATGATGCCATATTGCATCAAACATTTATGAAGATGGAAAGCTGAAATTGTACATACCCACAGGGATGACTTCCTGTAAATTTCTTTTGCTGTGGAGTACAGGACATGGATAAAATGATAACTTATTTACAATCTGGACAAACAAAAGTAATGCATTATATAGTACAGAAACATAAAATAATCTCCTTGTTCCAATCATTGTATTTCTAGATTATCACAGGCTGTATTCAAATTTTGCTCACATTAATTCCAGCCCTAGGGTTAACCAAATTTGCATAATCTAATTTTAGAAACTGCTTCTTCTGTGAAAATGCAGTTGTGCTATATTACATACTGTTATATTTTTTCCTGAATTCCTTTGTTTTCAGTTGTCTATCTCTGCTAGATAACAGATTTGAATTTAATGATTATCATACTTGGCAGTGAGCACATCCATTTACATAAAATATTAGCCTACGAGAGTAACCATATCATTAGGCTTTCTATCTTAAGCTTTTATAGGTTCTTACAAGGTTGCTATAAATAGTAAATCTGCTTTCTAAAACAACATTCATTGCAATTCCCGGGAGTGGGGAGGAAGGGAGTTGTTAAGGAGTGGTATACAATCCACGGGGGAAGAATAAATTGAAACCACACCAGAGATTCATATGGATTTCAAAGCCCAAATAGTACCGATCATAGTCTTCAGAGTTGGTATATCCAAATGTCTAGAATAGTCTCGTCCATCTATAAAATGGACAATAATTGAGTGGCATCATACACTGAGAAGAACAACAAAGATGATTAGGGGACTGGAGGCTAAAACATATAAAAATGTTTTCTGGAATTGGGTATGTCTAGTTTAATGAATAGAAGGATTAGGAGTGACATGATAGTACATGATAGCAGTGTTCCAATATCTCAGCAGCTGCCACAAAGAAGAGGGAGTCAAGCTATTCTCCAAAGCACCTGAGGGTAGGACAAGGAGCAATGGGTGGAAACTAATCAAGGAGAGAAGCAACTTAGAACTAAGGAGAAATTTCCTGACAGTTAGAACAATTAATCAGTGGAACAACTTGCCTCCAGAAGTTGGGAATGTGCCGTCACTGGAAGTTTTTAGGAGGAGGTTGGATAACCATTTGTCTGAAATGTTATAAGGCCGTGATGGTGAACCTATGGCACGCATGCCCAAAGTGGCACATGAAGCCATGTCGCCTGGCACACATGGCTGCCTGTTTGTCTTCCGGGTTTCTGGCACGCATGTGTGTGTGATGATCAGCTGTTCTTCGCATGTGCAGCAGTGTCGAAAACTGGTGTGCGTATGCGCACCATCCAGTTGATCATTAAGTATGCATGTGCACTAGAACCTGGAAGTTCGGCTTTTACAGAGTGTGGCCCCAACCAGCGTGCACGCACAATGTTTCCGTGTGACCTTTTTGGCACTCGGTGCTGAAAAGATTCGCCATCACTGGTATAGGGTTTCCTGCCTAGGCAGGGGGTTGGATTAGAAGACCTCCAAGGTCCCTTCCAACTCTGTTTCTCTTGTCTTCTTGTTCTTTGTATTAGTGGAGAGAAAGCCTGAAGATGGATGGATGTTTAATCCTTTTCCAAATGGCTACAGTAATACTCTATGGTCTGTGCTGCACATGCATATGTGACTGTATAGATACACACGCACACACACACACAAAACATACACACACTATGTATATATGTATATAGCAGTTATGTATACTGCAGCTCTGGGTGATTTACAATTGTTAAAACATTTTAAAAGAACAAAGGGGAAACCCACACAAAAAACGCACAAAACAGAACAACAATGGCAAAAATTTAACCCAAGTGAAGTGAACAGAAAGGAAGAAAAGGGCATTAATATCTTCTCAAAATCCTGAGTGAAAAGACAAGCCTTTAAAGCCCTTCAAAATACTAGCAGGGTGATAGCCATTCAATTCCTGGACAAATTTCATTCCAGAATGCTTCTTTATGAAGTTAACTTCTAAGCAAATACAATGATCTAATTAATGAATCTGTTGTAACCATTCTTGTCCAACACATCCAGCAGGCACCTTTCCTGATCCTTAATGTTTGAAATTCTGCATAGCAATGTTGTAAATTAGTTTAGGGGCTGCCAGCATATAAAATGTGTAAAATCAGATGTGCCAATTCTCAAACCAGAAAGTAATAAAACTGATCCTCAGAAGGACTGTTTTGGGGATTATGTTCAGTTATTATGTAAAAGACCTGAACTACTGCATGGTCGTACATTATTAGAAATTATGGTAGAAATCCAAAATAATATAGCCCTCCTGGAGTGATTATGGAGGATTATGACAATCATGATTATTACCTTTTCATAAAAATTATAAAAAATTAGGAAAACTCTTTTCATAAGAGGTTACCATATCACACTTATGATTTTGTATAGATCAACCAGGAAAATAATTCCCTTTCCCTTACAGTCCTATAGCTTTAAAACAGCAGATATGAATAAATCCTACTTCAATGTCCCCTCCAGCCGATGTAGGCTGGAAGTATTTGAACAATGTTTCTATCTGATCAACAAGCATCTATAAATTGACATTCAGTTTTCCCAAGTTCTTTCTCAATGGTTTACTGAGTGATAAATAGCAAGATGATCCCATTTATATTGCTTTATAATTCTCCCCACCATTAGTCACCATGTCCTGTCATTCATCTGGTGTCCAATTTAATGTTTTTACTTGTGTTATGATACTTTTTTTTTCTTGACTCTTCTTCATGTGTTGCTAATCATAGGACAGATGATTATTTATAGGATACATTCTAAATGCACTGAGAATCACCCCTTTTGCCTTTTTAAACCCAATTAAAGTTGCTTCAATGCCCCACCATAGAAATTATTAAGTAAAATGGTAAATATTTAAAGGAAGAATATAAAAATCATCTGGATCAACTCTTTGGAGAGTTTTGGAATTCATCATCTCCACTGAATGGACATGTGCTAATAGCAATACTTTCATATTAAAACAAAAAAACTAAAAAATCCAAACGCATACTATGTTAATTCTGTTTGCAGCAAAATGTTAAGAGCTTATTTTAAGGAAAAATGTAGACAATGCATCATTCTGAGTTTTATCTCCAAATATATTCAGATAGGATTACCTTTTACTAAATAGTAGTCATAATACCTGAACATTTTAGGTATGTGCCACAATCACAACTCCAACTCCAACAATGTTTCCCCCACTATGCCAGGAACTAAAGTTGATGGCAGAGAACAGTTCCTCATTTCTCACCCTTTGGTGAATCTTCATCTAAGACAATAATGCAGCAGACATGACTGATAGTTGATAGGTATTGTGCAACCATTATTTATTTTCTTGCAGTGGGGTAGGAAAAGCAAAGTTACACATATTTTATACACCCCAAATTTTCCTTTTTTAAAAATAGGGCTCTGCTAGTGTTATTTGTGCTATGTCTGAAAAAGAAAGAGAGAGAGAGGGATGGGGAGGGAGGGAGGGAGGGGGAGGGAGAGGGATGGAGGGAGAGAGAAAGAAGGCAGGGAAGGAATTGCATGCTTGCTTGTGCTTGAAATCACCATGTAGCTTTTGGCTAATCACAGTCTTCATTTAGCCTACCTCCCACTATTATTATGGGAATAAAATCTCTTTTCACTAAATAGGAAATCAACTGGCAGAATGAATTCCAACCAAGTTCTGATTGCCAGCTCTCTTCTTGTCAAACAATCAATAAATTACCTTGTATTAGATTTCTATACCCCTTCATGGTTCACTGCCTTATAGTGGCGAAGGGGCTTGCATAGCCAAATGAAGCTATGAGCTATGCTGTGCCAGGCCACCCAAGATGGACAGGTCATAGCAGAGAGCTCTGATAAAATGTGACCACTGGAGAAGGAAATGGCAACACACTCCAGTATCTTTGCCATGACAGTACCAAAAGGCAAAAAGATATAACGCTGGAAGATGAACCCCTCACTTCAGAAGGTGTCCAATATGCTACTGGGGAAGAGCATTGGGCTAGTACTAGTAACGCCAGAAAGAGTGAAGCAACTGGGCTAAAGCCAAAAGGATGCTCAGATGTGGATGTATCTGGTGGTGAAAGGAAAGTCCAATGCTGTAAAGATTCTAGTCTCCATAGGAACATCGAATGTAAGATCCATGAATCAAGGCAAGCTGAAAGTGGTCAAACAAGAGATGACAAGACTGAACATCGACATTTTAGGAATCAGCAAACTAAAATGGATAGGATTAATTCAGATGACCATCAGGTATACTACTGCGGGCAAGAATCCCTCTGAAGAAATGGAGTAGCCTTCATAGTCAATAAAAGAGTAAGAAAAGCAATACTGGGATACAACCCCCAAAATGATAGAATGATCTCAGTTCGAATCAAAGCAAACCATTCAGTATCACAGTAGTCCAAATCTATGCCCCAACCAGTGGTGCTGAAGAGGATGAAATTGACCAGTTCTATAAAGCCCTACAGCACCTTATAGAATTAACACCAAAAATGATGTCCTTATCATCATGGGGGATTGGAATGCTAAAGTAGGAAGCCAAAAGATAACTGGAATAATAGACAAGTTTGACCCTGGAGTTCAAAATAAAGCAGGTATGAACTAAATCATATCCTTGATGAATATACAGTAGAGGTGACAAATAGATTTAAGGAATTAGATCTGATAGACAGTGTTCTATTTTCGAACCAAAGGCAAGGACGGAGGCAAGGCAGGTTAACAATTAACAACTCTTTATTTAATCTAAACCAATAATTATTAACCATCTCCCAATATGAACGACTGAGGAGCAAGCGATTCTGCTGAGCTCTTTTATACTCGAGCTGTCAGCGGCTTAACCAGGGCTTGTATTTCCCGTCTGCGGATTGCCGGCAGGTAGACCAATTAACTGCTCGCCTGATTCACATGACCATCAGCAGGATACAACACTCCTTCCCTCCTGGATCGCGCACGCATAGTCCGATAGGTACGCTGGGCATCTCCGGCTCCTGCTGGACCTGCGCAATTCAGTCGGAACAGGTGGTTCCAGTGGAATTAATAGCAAAGTCTCTGGAACTATCGGAGACTGCTCGGCGATGTCGATGGGAGAACTTTTGGTCCCGCTGTGAGGCATCATTGAAGATAAGTTTGTGGCTTGGTTGGTACCGGGTTGTTTGTACTGGTGCAGTTCGCTACTGATGGGCTCCGTTATTTTAGTAGCAGACAGAGGACCGCTGGAGATTGGTTCTATCGCAGGCAGGTGGTACCATCTCAGCTGATCTATATGTTGCCGTCACAGACCGCCGTCTTCTAACTGAACTCGGTATGAACAGGGCCCGGTTACTTCGATTATGCGCCTGGGGAACCACTTAGGGTCCCCTCCATAATTTTGAGTGTACACCCAATCATTTTCTTGGAATTGCCATGACCCTGCTGCAGAGTCTAGGGGTTTCTCTGGCAAGTACTCAGGGTGCAAATGGTCTAACACAGTTCGGAGTCTATGGCCCATCAATAGTTCAACTGGACTGCGGTTTGTTGTAGGGCATGGTGTGGTGTGCTGTGCTAACAAATAGGTATCCAGTTTAGTCTGCCAGTCTCCCGTGCCTAATTTGGTTAGCACGTCTTTGACCGAGTAGACAGCTCGTTCAAGAAGGCCATTAGCTGCAGGATGATAAGGCACAATTGTGGCGTGGCGAATGCCCAGACCTGCCAGGTAGCTTTGGAAGGGGGTGGACATCAGCTGCGGGCTGTTATCCGACACCATGACATCTGGAAGCCCATGGGTAGCAAAGATCCTGCATAAAGCCTTAATAACTATTTCCGAAGTGGTCGAGGGCATTGAGACGGCCTCAACCCACTTCGAATAAGCATTTACCATGATCATGAATGAGTGCCCTTGGAACAGCCCAGCAAAATCCATATGTATTCTGGACCATGGGGCCTTCAGGGTCTCCCATTCCCTCGCGGAAGTTGTCGGCAGGGCGGCCATGGTCTCTTGACATCGCTGGCAGCCGGCAACCCAATCTCTGATTGATGGGGCTTCAGTTCCATTAGATAGTTGGTGGCTCAGGACAGCCCCCCCCATAGGGCAACACGTCACAAGCTTGAGTCAATGGGAAGTCGGTATGATATTGCATCAAGACGCTGTCAGATGTCAGCAGCGTCTTGACAGCCTTGAAGGCGGCTGCTTCCTTCATACCCCAGTGCCAAGGTGTTCGGGTGTCCAGGAGGCGATGGAGCAGCTCCGCAATGGTGGCCTTGTGAGGCAGGAACATATTATAGAAGTTCAGGATACCCAGAAAGGCTTGCAGTTCCTGTCGATAAGTCAGGGCTGGGGCCCCTTGAATGGCCCTCACCTTCGAAGGCGTAGGGTGGAGGCCATCAGGTAACCCTGAAATTTGACCTGACGCGCCCCTAGCAAGCATTTAGAGCATTTCAATTTCAGTCCATGTTGTCGGAAACAGAGGAAAATGGCTTGGGGCCGACTGATAAGTTCAGATTCATCTGTAGCAGAGACAAATATGTCATCAAAGTAGGGTACTACCCCTGGCAAACCTTACAACAATCTCTCCATCAGACTTTGGAATATGCCGGGGGCGACGCAGACCCCAAATTGTAGTCAGTGACAACGGAAGGCACCGTGATGAGTAACGATAGTTTGTGCTTCAGTGGTTGCGTCATCCACTTCAAGTTGTTGATAGGCCTGCGCCATATCCAGCTTTGCAAAGATACGTCCCCGGCCCAGCAAATGAAGAAGATGCTGGACAACTGGAATGGGATAGGGATTTGTTTGAAGGGCACAATTAATCGTAGCCTTATAGTCTGCACAAATACGTATAGAGCCATCAGACTTAATGATAGGCGTCTCCCAGTGTGCGTGGTCCACTGGTTCCAATACCCCTTAAGCCAACAGTCTATCAAGTTCTTGGTCCACTTTTGGATGGAGGGTGAGTGGAACCCTAAGGGGCTTGAGCCGCAAAGGAGTTACAGAGGGATCCAGATTAAAGGAGATAGGGCTGCCTGTATATTTTCCTAGTTCGCCACTGAATACATCGGAGAACTCTTGTAAGAGATTTGAATAGCAGTGGTAGTAGACCATGGTGGCGTGGAGTCCAGTCACGGCTAAACCTAAGGCATCAAACCAAGCCAAGCCAAGCAGGCTAGGCAGGGAACCCTTTACAATGACAATCTTAAGGTGGCTGCTGAAATTTTTATAAATTACCTTGAATCTACCACAGCCCAAAATCGGTATATGATTACCCTGGTAATCCCTGAGCCTTAACCGAGAGGCTGTTAACTTATTCTTAACTATCGAAGGCACTAGCTTAGTAAGAGTGGCCCACAATATAATGGACACTGAGGATCCAAATTTCCATTTGACAAGATCTATCTTCTATTAAAACTGAGAGGAAACTTTTTTTCTTCAAGTTATCAGTGGCCTACCCTATTATGGTCTCAGGCTGGGCAACTTCCTTATATATGATAAAACAATCCTCCTCTGTTTTGTCAGTCCTATTCTGTCGTTTGAACTCTCTGGGAGGTCTAATAGGGTTGCCGATTGCTGACTGTGCAGCCCGACAAACCCGCACTAAGTGCCCTTTCTTCCCACAATGTCTACACTCAGCATTTTAAAATCTACAATCATAACGGTGATGATTGCCTCCGCACACAATACACGGAGTCTGAGGCTTCCCTGACTTCTCTTCCGAGAACAGACCTTTATGCAAGTTCATCTTAAGGCGGCTTATCTCTTCCTTGTCCCCTGACATTGCATCAGGACTGACCTCATCCTGATGGACAGCAGCGGTTTTATTAGCCACCACAGCCTTCACCCTTTCCTGATCTCCGACACCGACTTATTAGATAATTCTGAGGCTCTAGCCTCATCTAGGGTAGTCTGCAATGTGATGTCAGTCTTAGCTAACAACCAGCACTGTAGATGTAAATCACTGACCCCAAAAATCAATTGATCCAACAGAATATCCTCTAGATATTCTCTGAAAGCACAGTACAAGGCAGCAGCCCTTAAGGCAGCCATGTACTGGCTTATGTTTTCCCTCTCTCTTTGATACCTGTGCCTAAACGCGTAATGCCTGGCTACCCTCGAGGGTAAGGGGGCATAATGTGCCCTCAATTTTGCTAATAACATCTCCCAAGGTACGTCTTGTACTTTTTGTGGTGCTAGCAGCACCCGGGCTGTCTCAAACATATCGTGTCCACAGATGCTGAGAAACACAGCTAATTTTCTCTCACCGGGAAGCCCCTTATAATCATTTGTGGCTAAGAAACAATCAAAGCGATCCAAAAAAGAGTCCCAGTCCTCCATTGCTTGATTAAATGGTGCAAACATAGATAGGGTGGCCATAGTTACTGTGGATGTCTAAGGTAACTTCAGCCGGCGATGCCTTACCGCTGTGGACTAGCTCTGTTGATGGTTAGCTTTGCATGCCATGTTAGACCTGCCGCCTCATGCAACACATCCTACCTTCGTCGCCAGTGTTCTATTTTCAAACCAAAGGCAAGGATGGAGGCGAGGCAGATTAACAATTAACAACTCTTTATTTAATCTAAACCAATAACTATTAACCATCTCCCAGTATGAACAACTGAGGAGCGAGCAATTCTGCCGAGCTCTTTTATACTTGAGCTGTCAATGGCTTAACGTGACCGTCAGCAGAATGCAACAGACAGAGTGCGTGAAGAACTATGGACAGAGGTTCGCAACATTATACAAGAGGTAAAACCATTCTAAAGAAAAAGAAATGCAAGAAAGCAAAATGGCTGTCTGAGGAAGCTTTGCAAATACCTGAGGAAAGAAGGGACGTGAAAGGCAAGGGAATTCTATACCCAATTGAATGTAGAATTCCAGAGAATAGCTAGAAGAAATAAGAATGCCTTCTTAAATGAACAGTGCAAAGAAATAGAAGAAAACAATAGAATAGGGATGACCAGAGATCTTTTCAAGAAAATTGCAGATATGAAGGGAACGTTTCATGCAAAGATGGGCATGATAAAGGACCAACATGGCAGGGACGTAACAGAGGCAGAAGAGATTAAGAAGAGGTGGCAAAATTACACAGAAGAATATACAAGAATGAGCTTAACATCCCTGATAACCACGATGGGGTGGTCATTGACCTTGAATCAGACATCCTAGAATGTGAAGTCAAATGGGCCTTAGGAAGTCTGAGGAACAACAAAGCTAGTGGAGGTGACAGTATTCCAGTTGAGTTATTCAAAATCTTAAAAGATGAGGCAGTAAAAGTGCTACACTCAATATGCCAGCAAATTTGAAAAACTCAACAGTGGCCACAGGATTGGAAAAGGTCAATTTACATTCCAATTCCAAAGAAAGGCAATGCCAAAGAATGTTCAAACTATCACACCATTGCATTCTTTCACATGCTAATGAAGTTATGCTTAAAACCCTAGCTAGGCTCCAGCAGTATGTGGATCAAGAATTACCAGAAGTACAGGCAGGTTTTTGAAGAGGCAGAGGAACTAAAGTTCAAATTGCCAACATATGCTGGATCATGGAGAAAGCTAGGGAGTTCCAGAAAAACATCTACTTCTGCTTCATTGAGTATGCTAAAGCCTTTGACTGTATGGATCACAAAAAATTGTGTCAAGTACTTAAAGAGATGGGAGTACCAGACTA
Organism: Ptyas mucosa; assembly: GCA_012654045.1. NCBI lineage: Eukaryota > Metazoa > Chordata > Lepidosauria > Squamata > Colubridae > Ptyas > Ptyas mucosa. Next base: position 814,102 of record WNWU01013410.1, on the reverse strand, counting down.
TCTTTTTTTTTTACAAACTTTATTAAATTTACAAACATTCATTAAAAACAAATAAAACCATAATAAAATGTTCATATACATAGAGCGTATCTTATGTTTACTTATTCATTCCTATTCTTTTCCATTTCTATATATATTCCTTATCTATACATTATATATATGCTAAGTTAATCACATGTTCATCCTTCTGGCGGTGAAGTCCTTGTTGGTATTTATATAAATCA